>BQNB010130921.1:0-14944 GCA_026074375.1 Tanacetum coccineum
CTATTATAATGATTTAAGTACAAGGTGCCTAATAGTGTTACTTAAATCAATTGTTGTTCTATTAGCTTTCACTATTAACGTTCCTTTTTGGTGGATGCAGTTTCAACCAATTGGATCTACTTCAATGTTTGTCTAAGCATCATACGGCGAAGAGACTGCTGCCTGAAATTCATGAAGCTAATGGATAATTTAGTTAGCCGAATGCTTAACGCTATATGCCAAATTAACCACAACCTCAGAATGCATTCACGTGAAATTTACAGATACCAAAACTTCAAAACAACACCATTTCAATATAATTAGAACCTGATCTTGCAGATGAAATTTGCAGATACCAAGAAAAAAACAGCAGATGCCACGACATAGCTAGAACCTGAACATGGAGATGAAATTTTATTGGTCAGATTATAGGGTATTTACCTTAACTAGATTCTTGATTTATAGGGATTAGATCCTGTACAGGTTCTACTTATCTAAATGTAAGAGTTTTTTTCTTTTAATGTAAATTATAGAAACTCCATTGATATGTTTCTGAGGGTGTTCTATATAAATTAGACGTCGCTCTTTAGCATGTATTCTCTTATTATATTCATTCTTTGTTTTAGCTACGTAATTAACAATTAGACACAAACCGTGTGAAACAAACTAAATACAATCCGTGTGCATCATACAGGTCTGCATAAGCAAAAATCTGATAACCAACAAGACTAAGCCTGATACGTAAACAACAATTAGACATAACCCGTGTGCAACACTGGTATGTGCTTAAATACACATACTTTTTACCTAATAAAACGACCCCAAATGACCAAAAACAGACATAAAATGCCAAATATATGCTTGTTTTGTGTTATTTACTGTGCATGTATCGGATATCGATAAAAGGACAAAAACAAAGCCAAAAACGATAAAACCGAGTACGGGAATGAAAAGAGCATGAAAAGTCAAGGTCAAAGTCAAAGGAAAAAAGTCAAAAAGTCAAAGTCAAAGACGAAGTTGAATCCAAAGAAATCTTAAATGGGCCAACCCGTACCCATTTAATGGGGCGGGGTCAGCCATAAGACTTGATTTATAAATCTTATAAGTTTTGAAACCATTTTAAGTCCAAACCTTACTTGGCACCTATTAAAAAAAGCCAACCATAAACCCTGGTTTAAAACTGTTTGCACCATTTAAGTCCCTTTTTTGCCATTACAAAGTTTGTCCTATGCCATTACACCGTTAGTCCTTAAGGTGTTTACACCATTAGTCCTTAAGGACTAACGTGGTTAGTCCTTACACACCCTTATCCCTTAACACCCGTTACCCTGTATCCCCAAATCAAAAACACCCGCCAAAACCCTCTCACTATTCACCATCCCTGACCCCTCACCTCGACCTCTGCACCCTAAAGACAAACCTATCACTCTCCTATCAAACCCCACCCCATAACATAGCAAAACCACGTTGGCAATCCCCTAGTTCTTCATTCGTCAATGGTAGAAGACAAGGATTCAATGGCTCAGATTATACAACTTGGGGACCAAGAAAATTGGATGGCTATGATGATGGTTTCACTCTCCTCACACAACAAACACAACAAACACAACAAGAACAACTGAGAGCTTGTATTCGGCTATTTATATGAAGCTTATTTCTTCATTGAAGGACATCTAGTGTAGAAGTAGTGTAACTTTATTTTTTTAGTCTTATTTACTTTAAATTGTACTTTACTTTTCAAACCTTGTAATGTTTTAAAGTTTAATGAAATTTTAGTTTTTAAAGTTTTAAAATTCTGTCATTTTAAATTCTGTTTTCACCTCATGCATTTAAGCTTAAATTTATGTTCTAAAACCATTTTCATAAGCTAATCAGCTCTTTTACTCGTGTCAAACTTAGTTAAGCTTTTTCAAAAGCTTAACTAAGTTTTTACTCAAAAATCACCTCAAAAAGCTAACTTGGATGATAAGCTTACAAGGGAAGAGCTTATGGGTATTTACAACTTATTTAATAAGCTGAGCTTGTAGATTAAGCTTGAAAAAGCAATTTGATTCCCTGTTTAAGCAAGGGATAAGGTGCATTTCTCTTTTAGCTCTCTTTTATTTTTCTAGCTTATATTATCTGCCAATTGCTATTTAGCTGTTGTTTGCTTGTCTGTTTATCTTAGCTTATTCAATGCTTACATATGCTAATTCTTCCTTTTGTCAGCTTATCATAGTTCCAAGTTTTAGAAGAGTTTAGATTATAGCTGCTTGAATTTAGTCAAAACCGCTCAATTTAGTTTAGCTTAATAAAGTGCTTATTTGTTTTAAGTTTTTACTCATTTTTTCATTGTTAAGATTATTTAGTCATCTGTTTTCATGAATTAAAGTTTTCTTAATCTGAATTGGCTTATAAATGAGTTTTCAAAATATAAGGGGGTGTTTGGGACAAGCAACATTAACCTTGTTTAATGTTGTTTAAGCTCATTTGGTTTTCGAATCTAAGTTTACTAAGCTTTTAAATGGTCTTATAATATATTTTGTGGAGTTTTTAAAGTCTATTTATCTGTTTTAAGGATTTAGCTATAAGTTATAAGGATATGAGCTCTTTAAGTTTTCTCAAACTGCTTATATTTGAATATGGTCAAATTGCTTTCTTAAGTGTTGAATTTAGCTTCATTCTGATCTTAATGTGCATTAGATAGTATCTAGTTAAGTTTGCTCTAGCCATTTTTATGTTTTAGCACAATCTGTCATAGTTAGCTTTTAGAATTTTTTTAGTTTAAGCTTTATTAACCAGATTTGATCCTTAGATTTAGGTTAGTATAAGGTTGTTTTATGTTTTGAATTTCATAGCTTAAGCTATTTAGGTATTAAGGTTAATCTGTTTTGGCTTATTTTATTATTCAGTCATCTTTTGTTAGCTTAAATTTAGGGAAGAAATAAGCATTTTTTCAAAATTTAGGATCAGTATGTACTGATCTTTATCAGCATATACCGCCTTTTGTTTCATTTCTGTTATAGCTTATTTCTTTTGCTTTCTTTTAATTTATGCTTATTTGTGTCTCTAGGGTATAGGTGTTAAGCTGTTTTAAGCTTGTTATGCTTTTTCTTTAGCTTATTTAGTCTTATCTTTAGTTCTAAATATGTCAAATGCCCTTCATAAACCTCTTTTAAAGTCTGCTGTCTTATAGCTTTTTAGAGTGATTTTTAGCTTTTAGGCTTTGCTTATTTTGGTTCCTTTGTGCTTATTAAGTTTAGGGTTATGGTTGTTTTTAGCTTATTTGCATTTCTCTTAGCTTATTGTGCCCGTAATGCCAAAACAGTTTAGCTTAAAAGTCATTAGACTTGTTAAGCTAAACTGTCATCTTTCTTAGCTTTTTCTGAGCTTATTATTAAGTTTCAATAATAGGTCCCTTTAGTAAATTTGCTTATTTACATGTTGTTTAGCTTTTCAAAAAGAAAAATAAAAAAAATAAAAAGTTTCATAAAAAGAGAGGTCACAGGGGTCGAACCTGTGACCTCCCCTTCCCTAGCCAACGCCTCAACACCACACACACTTAACCATCTGCCCTTGGGTCTTTTTCAGTTTTTACTTGCAACATTTATTATTTAAGGTTGTTTTACTTATTTTGCTTTTCAGCTTTAAATAGCTTATTTTCTGCTTATTTGATTCAGCTTATTTTGCCGTTTTATTTTTCTTAGGTTTAGACTTGGTCAAAATACTTTTCATGAATTTTTTAGATTTTTATAATTTAGTTTACTATTTTTAATGATTTAATTAGATTAAATCCGTTTTTAATTCATATTAAATAAAATAAAAATCAAAAAAATATAATTCTTTTTCTGAAAATTATTTTTAGTCATTTAGGATTTATAAAAAATAAAAAAATATTTTTAGGGTTAAAATTTGAATTATTTGCTTAAATGTCGCGTTTTTAATTTCCCGTTTACATTTTTACGTTTAAATCTTTACTTGCTTTAATTATTGCTTGCCTTTACGTGTCTTTGCATTTATATTTGTAGAAATAGAAAATCAAATCAAGCCCTTGAATTATTTAAACGCGCGATCACGAACGTTACCGATTATTAATTCACAACTTCGTTGGGGAATAAACGACCCGGGAGGTTTTTGAGACAACTTTGGTTAAAAGTTTGTTTCTTAAATCCGACGGAAAATACTTACTCTACTATAATTGTTTACATCCTTATATACTTATATTATATTATATATAGTGTGTTTGGGCGAATCAGTTCACTTACGCAAGATTCACTCGTTTACTTGTTAGCTAGCGCTATTCCACATCTTAGCTTTCAGGGAAGCCCACGAAGCGGTTTTAAAAGAACGTAGTGGTGAACGAAGTTGACTTTGACTTATAGCATTTCTCCTTCTCTTAGCTGAAGGCTTATCCATGAATCCGAACTTGAAGAACTTGAGGGCATAGGATTCAATCCACCCACAGCTTCTCCCTATGGCTACCTTCTTGCGAACGAAAGACCGGATCTCTATTCTTCCAGCAATCTTCTTTTGATGAGAAAAAAGAAAGAATAGAAAGAACTGGGAGTTGGCGCCTACATAACTGCTTGCTTGCTTACCAAGCCATCCTGGCAAGCTCCTCCAGTTCGATTATGATTCTTGACTTGACTTATTATAAAAACAACTCACTATCCAAATGAAAGACGATCGATTATCTACCCAAGAAGATAGAGAGTCCCACATACGAGAAAAGGTCACAAATAGAGTTGAACCAAGTAACATTGCAAAGGCATAATGATAGTAGGGTCGGGATATCCCCGCCTTTCGAACCGGACGTGAGGGTCTCCCCTCATCCGGCTCTCTGCAGGGGAATCTCCACTCACTGCTTCCCCTAATATCCTCCCTTTACCACATCATGAGGGTTTACAAGAGATCTTAGAGGCTCGCTCGGAAAGGCTGCTATACCATACCTTTTGACTTAACTCTACTCTAGTAGTCACTAGACTCACTATAGTAGTCCGTCCGGCTCGCTGGGATAAAGCTTTTCCTCTGCAGGGGCCTTGTGCAGTAAACCCCCTACGGGCGGTCGTCCGTCGTCGTAAAGTAGTCCCAGCTTTGGGACTTAAATGGCGATGGTGTTTTTCAAGTCAAGGATGTTCGATCTATGTTAGATGAGGCTTTTCTCCCTAAAATGGAAGTTCATACACGATGGATTAAAAGTATTCCGATTAAGGTAAACGTTTTTGCTTGGAAACTTTATCTCGATCGTTTACCTACTAGATCAAATTTGTTGTAACACCCCCGAAAATCAGGACAACGCAGCGGAATGGTAACATTGGGGTGCTACTTCAGGGTACAAACACAAGTCACATGAAGAAGACTTTTTTTTTTCTCTTATTGAGTTTTTATTATAATATGTGTGTGAGAAGGCAAAGGTTAAAATTCTGAGTAGTTAATTGGTGGTATGTGGAGAGGAGTTTAGGTGTGTAATATAACTCTATGTAAACTAAAACCTAATTGTTTATAAAATAACTTTAATATAAACTGGTTATTGGATAACTTTTATGGTTATTGGTTCTTGTATTTTAATTAATTTTACATTGCCTAATTTACTTTTTCAAGATGAGATTGGTTTCTCCTAATTCATGGTTGCCTTTGGTTCACCATCCTTGTGATGTAATTGTGTAAAGGTATTTGACTAAGTTTATGGAACACGGAAATTTTTACAACCGAATTCCGTTCGGGTCTTCTATTTATATTTCTCGTTAGGCAAAGCACAAGTAAGGGTTAGTATGATAGGGGGGGGGGACTATTTTACACAAGGCCCCTAAGGAGTATATTTAATGCGTGTTAATTATTCTTAAGAGGGATCAAAAACCTCATTAAGGGGGCAAGGTGTATGAAAGGACTGTTACCCTATTTAGTATCCCTTTTTTTTATGCCACATTCGCGTTTTGCCCCTTAGGATTTGGTCAACAGCGATTTTACAGATGTTAAAAGGGCTAGGGTGTTCTTTAAAAAGGCCTAAAAACGCGCCTCCCATTTCATCAAATAAAGGAAGCAATAGTAAAAGGGGGATCTAACAATTCCGACCTTTTTATTGACAAAATAATAAGCTCTACAAAAGGAGGGGTTTTTTTTTTAGCCTCGCATGTTATATAAAGAAAAGAGTTAAGAAGTTAATCTATTCCACAACACAACACATAAGGCCATATTAAATATGGATTAATGATGAATTAACCTTTACTTAATTTAAAAATAAACATGGGGATCCAAATAGGTGTATCTGTAGGATATAGGGGGAGAGATTTATTTTTATTTAGGTGTGTTTGTTGAGGGGGCCCTTCGTAAAAACGAACCTTATGGAATAGGCTTGCAAGTACAAAGGGGGGGTAACTAGGGTTGTCTCCCTATGTTTTTACAAAAGGTTAAATTTCCCATCAAGTTAAACACACTAAAAAAACCCTTATAAAATTGGTTTTGTTATATATAGTGGTTTATCGCTCCTCGGCGGACGGTATCGTCCGCGGGTATTGTAACTGCGGTCCCCTGGGGGGACGCCCATTCGCTCTTACGTGGTTTTGATTTTCTAGATTTTCCTATTTTTTAAGGGTCAGGGGACCTCGTACCCTGGACCGCTGATTTCTAGATGTTATAGAAAGTTTTTGCTAATGGGGACAACCGTCACTATAATAGATTCACGACACTGGGACGGGGCTCGGTTTTCTTCGAAACACGTTCTGTTAAAGCAATACTTTTTTCAAGGATTTTGGTATGGTAAGGGTCCGTGGATTCTCGCGTCCGGTATTTTCTTGTTATCTCCAATATTTAGAGACTCTAAAAAGTCACGGTGTTATTTTCCTCAAAGGTTATCCAAGTGCTTGGAATAAAAAACACGCGCTCAAAAAAATTGATTAAGCGGGCCCTAAATTAGGCATTTTTGTTGATCTTGGGTGGGGGTGCATTTTGGTAATTTTAAGAAGGTTTAATTGGGAACCCCTGGGGAAACATTTGTGTATAAAATGGGGGGGGGGACCACCTTATCAGCAGGTTTTTTGAATTTGTGGGTGGGAGGGATTGGGATTATTGAAATGTGTGGTAGGGGGGGACTTGTTTGGATTTTGTTTTCTCTGTGGTTCATAAGATAAAAAGTTGGGGGTAAAGTATTGGGGTTGTTCATTGGTCATTGTTTTTTGTTAAATTTTCTCTTCTAATTCTTTTCTTTTCGGTTCGTTTGGATTTCTTGAATAAACAAAAGGATGCAAAAACAGTCGTTTTTGCCTTCAAGAATTCTTGTGGAATGGATTCTTTCTTTTGTGGTTTATGGATTCTGGGTTTGGGTGGTGTTTGGGGAGTTTTTGTTGTTTGGGGGATGATGGAAGTTATTTTATAGATTTACAATATATTGGAGGTTAGAAAACATGGATTAATTTATTTTCTTGCAGATTGATTACGGGGGGGGGAACTACATTTTATTGTGAGGACGAATTCTCCTTGTAATATGTATGAGACTCATCTTTTAGATGATATGACTGTGTGTTAGTTTACATATTCGTGTATTTATGTAAAAATAGATTTATTAGAGAAAGCAAATAGAGACTCACCAAAGGATAAGGGGAAATATAAAAGGGTTAAGAGGACTTGAAAATAATGAAAACCATTGAAATTATTTTAAAAACAAACTGGAATATACCTTTTCCTCGTTTCATAATTAAATTATATTTTGGGCCAATTGGCCATTGAAAGGTTTATAATATGGGAACTTTGGGGATAATAAGGATAATTTGTTTTTTTATCAACTTTTTTTCAAAAACATAGAGGGTTTCAACAAAAAAACACCAACTTAAAAAAACCATCCATGTTGCGTTTATTTATTTAATTGGGATTTGTACCACTTTTTAATAAAGGTTTGGGTTACCAAACAACTTGGGAACCCAGCATCCCTCAATAATTTTTTATTTTCCAATCTTTAAGTATAATTAGTTAGGATTTAGAGGAAATAACCATTTTTTTTTTTTTCCAAGTGACTCCATGGGGGGGGGACAAACCCTTACAGGAAATATTTAATGGCAATTGTTTTTTTTGCAAATGGCCCCCGCAAGTCATGTAAGCCTTCGCCAGGGGGGCGCGTCGGTGGGGATGGCCTTACTGGGGATTTTTCAGTTATTCTCACGAAACTCAAATTGTTTTTTAATTACTCCCCCATATGAGATAAAAATCTCATTTTAATTAAAGCTTAAAAAAAAATCAAACATTACTATGTTAAACTCTTAAAAATGGATTAATATATTGGAATAAATTAAAATGTTTTGTATGTAAACTTAAAACTTAAAAAAACCTTTAATTTTGTTTCAGTAATACAATAAAATCTTGGGGGGAGAGATATTTCATATCTTTTATTAACCTTAAAATATAGTCGTGAAAACTAGGGTGTATTGAGTATCTTGGGGGGGGCGGTGGGGGGGGTGGGGGGGGTGTACGCTGGTTTCGGTTTTGGCTTTATTTTATGTGGCTTGGGCCTTAGGTTTTTTATTGAGTGACCTGGGATTAGCCTCGACTATAAGCTTATATTTGTTATTAGTTTATTGAAGGCTCTTTTAAACCCTGAAACACTCATATGGATGTTTTAATAAGTGATCATTATTGTATTATCTTGATTTTTCAATAATTGATAACTGTCTAATTTGCCTCATAAAAATAGTAAAGTCATCATAAATTAACATAACACCTCTTTAATGGGCCCCTTTTTTAACCATTCCAAAACAATGAGGAACCTTGATCTTGGAATACTTGTTTTCTTCTAATGGTATCCAATCAACTTCTCATATAGCCGCGGAGGGGGGTGACAATCTAGCTAGGGGAGTTGTTTTTGATGGCTTCACTTATAGAATTCTTTAAAAAAAAAAGCCGTTTAAATTGGTTTGGGCCAATTGGGATTTACGGGGCTATCTTGTCGTTTACCTCATGGAGTAAATAACGTGGAATGCGTCCCACCCATTCTCTTTGTTACTTAAATGTTTTTGCATTCTATTCTTTTTACCGGGCAAAACTTTTTTACCCCCATAAAAAAACTATAAACCCGTTTTTATAATGTAAAAACGCGCGCGGCCTAAAGCCGTACATTAAAAATTGGTTTTAAAATAGTTAGTGTATCTTTAGGGAAAACACTTTTAATTTTAAGGATTGAAAAAGTACATAAAGATTTTCCCTAAAACCAAAATTTATTTATTTTCCTTGATTATTTTAATTATTAATATATTACCCCATGTAGTAATAGCCGCTTTCTCCACACTTTTATGTACATTTATTTTCCAGAAATAAATATTATTTTTTTCTATAGTAGTTTTCTGACTCGGATCAAATGATCCCTCCAATTGTTTTATATACATTCTAATTATGCCTTCACATTAATGATAATTGGAAAAATCAATTAGTTTAAGGAAAGAAAAAAGGATTTTGGGGTTTGTTGGGGGCGTCTAGGAAAAAGAAAAAAAACTCCAATGTAAGATTTATAATTCTTCTTGGTATTTCATTTGGAGTTGTAATTTATTTAAAATAAAACCATTGGAAAGCATGTATAGCTAGAGTGGAGATAGTATAGAGGAGTATGGGGCGCTTATCCCATAAGTTAATTATTATTTAAAAAAAATAAACTTATTTCTCTTAAAACTATTATAAAATGGAGGAACTTTATTGATTTTTTACTTTGTCGGATCGCATTTACTTAATGTGATTTGTGACTATTTGAAACAAACTACATGTCCTAAAGAATAAAACTCATTGTGTGGAGTAAGATAAAATAATGGGGGGAACTATCTTAACAAAAAGTTAGGGGGAGTACCGTTTGTTCTTACATGCTAGGTTGGATACGTGCCGTCTTAACAAGCTTTGAAATCCTGCGGGGCTTTAGTGGTAAAAAAAACAGGTGGGGGGTACCAAGTCATTTTCAAAAAACGCCGCGCCGCTACATCATTTATAAACCTCCGGTGTGTTAAAATCAAGAAAAAAACTCCGGATGGGAGAAAAAAAAAAGGAGGTTGATTGAGTTTACAAAAAACAACGTTGTTTTTGCCTCGAAAAATGGCCATTTTAACACGGTGTGTGTCTAGCTTAGTTGGAAATTGATGCCCAAGATTAAAAAAATATTTACGTATTCTCAATTGTAAATAAACTTCGACTGTTACAAAATGAAAAAAAAACAATTTTTACCATGGATTTTCATAATAAGCTTCCCGCCATTTCCATATTATTTTCGGGTTAAGTGGGACAAATATTCAACGAACAAAATTGTACCCTGAAAACAACTTTAAATATTTATCCAGTCTGAAGGAAAGAATACTAGAATAATATGCACATCAAAAAATATAAAAGAAAAAGTTCTTAATATGTGAATACAACATGAGCGTATTAAAAGGTATTCAAATAAAAATAAAAAACACTTGTGAGTTCTTCTCTGCTACAAAATTGGTACAAGTTTCCTTCTATTGACTAAACCAAAAGACGCCAAAATAGGTCAATGCATAATGGGGGGGACGCTATGGAACTCAAAACACCATGCTCACAACTTGGAAAATCCCTTTTTTGCATACCTCCAAACTCATATGTCTCAAAATCGATGCCAATAAAAAAGAATATCTTTTGCCACTCAAAACTTCGCCAAACAGGGGGACTCTTCGGTCCGCCTTCGTTAGGATCCTTATAGGAGATAAAAAACTTCGGTAAACTAGTTCTGTACAAAAAAACTCTTTTTCTAGTGGGGGGGGCAAAATAACACCTGGTGGGGCGGTGTGTTCAAAAAAAATACTTTCGCAACCGTGGTGATTGGGGGGCTCTAGTGATAGACTTGTCCGTGGGGGGGGGGGGAGGATTGCGGACTTAGCAATGGGAAATTCCACTAAAACGGGGGCGTATAGCCATATTTCATCAAAAGGGTAAAGGGTTTGGGACAATGGAGATAAATGCAAAAGGAGGGAATGAGGGGGAGGAGGGTAGGGGGGGAGGACAACGTATTTGTTTTTGGTAAAGGCAAAGATAACAAGAAAACTGAAAGATAAAAGGATAGTTTGGGGGGAATTATCTACTATATAAAGTGATATTGGTGGAAGTTGTTTAAAGTAAATTAAATGTGGGGGTTGCTTGTGAACCTAAAAAAATAATTCAACGTATTTTTTGGCGTGGGTTGGAAAGGCATTTTGGTTGACCTTTTATAAGTGACAAGGAGTAGCTTGTTTTCAAACTTGGCAAATTAAAGTGGAGATTTGAACCTGCTTGAGAGGGGGGACTTATTGTTCCAAAGTCATATGAGAAACCCCCATATCATAACTAAAAACCTCCATACAAAAAATAACCCCCCAAACCTATTTGGATTAGAAAGTCTGGATTACTCCGTATACTCATTTTGTGTGAGTCAGATGAAGCGTATTACTGACGTTAGAGTGAGTTATCGCAAGCTATGCAACCTAGTCGTATTAGTGCGCGCAATAGAATATTTGTCGCGAAAATTCGTATATATTTCTAGTAGAGTACTCATGCATTTATATAATGTATAGTTACGACAATAGATATTGACCAAATTAAACATTATGACACTAACTAAGTATTAGACATGTAAATCATACAAGTGAGTAAGTGCGTGTTGATACAAGAATAATACATACTTCAATTAAGTTCACTTACACTTACTCTGCAGAGGATACAACTAACTCCTAAGGGTTCAAATCTACAACGGAGTCGTAACTGGTTAAAAAAACCGATATAACCATTAGAGACATCAAAAAGAATCATTAAGAGTTAATTTTCTCACAATCTACCCGACGCGCTCGGTACAGGCGAGACCTCAAAAATTTTTCATCACAGACAGTTATTTGGGGATGGAAGTCTCATAAGTAATCTATCTGAAGTGTGTTGTTTTTGTGATGATTCTCAATATAGTTGATTATAATAGACTGTAATAAAATAACCAGTAAATATGTATGTTAAGCCAATAACTGGTGTACATCTTGGGAGAAATTTTTTAATTCTTAATTAGGCTATAGGCAGTCTTGTATGCTCGTCGCTGGACTTTTGAAACCGAATAAACAATAATAAACTCCACACCCCTATTTACGCCCCGTCGAACTCCGCATAATATCCTCCACCCCCCCCTCCATAAGTCAATCATCCCCCATCTTTCCCCCTGCATCCAACAAAACCACATCCACCTCCATTTAACTCCCTTTGAGTCAGGCTACCGCAAAAATAACTAAAACCCCCCCGCCCCCCCGCCCCCCCCCGCCTAACCTCCCCAGCCCCCCCCCCCCGCCCCTCCATAATCAACTTCAACTTGTGCTGATACGTTAACTAATTAGAGACCGAAGCTCCATCGTAGAGTGACCGAGCTTCCTTGTTCGACTCAATAAATTGAGGCTAACATCTAAGTTAATTCTAATATAAGTCAAACCTATGATAATCCTATGTTAGTTCTAATCCTAATTCTAACAGGTAAAAGGGGGGAGGTTAGCCTGAGAGACTGGCACGGGTTTGGTTGGTGACTACAATCAATTCAAGACACTTTAACCCACACAAGCAAATTAACAGAAGGTAAAAGAGTGGTCGAGTCTTATGATAGAAAACTGTACTAGCCATCATTAATCTGATTAGAATCTTGGTTTGTTTATTCAGTGCAAAGATTACTTATCTCGAAGAGGCATATCATTCTTAGACTTAGGCGGGACTTCATCCTAAGACCTAGACACATTAATTCTGTCACAATTAAAGCATCCGCATAAAGCATCCTTATTTGCTTATTATAATCTATCTTAGGGATTAAAACAATGGTGATCTTGTTAAACCCTATCTCATAGAGACTTTGCCCACTTACTGCTTAATGGAAATTTTTACACTAGTAGTCCAATTGTCCAACTATCCAATAAAATCAGAACATTACTTGTTGAATTATCTAGATTAACCTACTAGTTAACATGTTCAATAAACAAAAGGCAATTTTCGTTAACTAGTTAAGCCAGAAGCGTATCCTTAGCACGATTTTAGAAGGACAATACTTATGATCCTATGATTCTAGATGTATAAATCACTATATGGAGAGCTATCCTGGCATCTAGATTACTTGCTCTGTATCACTAAATCCATTTGAATGATAGGTCACAAACAAAAGCACCTAAACAAGTATGAATTGATAAACATAAACAAGCATTCAATGATAAGTTAAGAAATCGAGATATAAACAAAACCAAACATTTAGATCTTCATAATAATGGCTAATACCCGAAGGTATTAGCCTTCAAACATCATAATTAATACAAGAGTAATTGTTTTAGCCAAGGTAAACTAACCAAATTAATGAATGATACCAAAAACTAAACGATTACAAAAGTATAAGAAATTACATGTTGTCTTTTATGGATTGGAATGCATTGCAAGACCTCTTCTGCTCTTTTTCTCCTCTGAAAATCAACTTTTTGTGGTCTAGGTATCGAGAATATGATTTGGCACACACTTAAAACTCGTTTTTAAGATTTGTATTTATAGGGTCTGGAAGTCGGTTCAATACGGCGTATTCAAGGGATTAGATACGGCGTATTGTAGTTTCTTGAAGTAGGGACCACGTTTGATATCTTCCAGAATATTCACATACTATATCTTAAATATGGCGTATTGGACTTATCTGGATACGGCTTATTGAACTTATTTCCTTTGTGGTCTTTGGTGAGTGCAGGCACGGATACGCCCTATCTTCCTTAGTGGATATGGCGTATTGGTTGTCAGAATCATTAATCTTCAAAATATCTTTGTTTAAGCTCTAGAATGCGCGTCTTTTGCTAATATTCACCAACTACTCCATAATTACTGCAATTCTCAAATATAAATGATTAAGTAACAATTCTTTGCAATAATTATACAAAATAGGTTAAATACATGGGAAATGATGCTATAAAAAAGATGTTATTTGATGTCATCACTAGCACAAAAACCCTACCACTCAAATAAAATTCCACCCCAAAAATGTGAGGTTCGCCCCTAGATCTTTAGGAATTCAAGCACCCATCTTTGGTTCTTAAGATAGTTTTACCTTTAGCTTGCTCAAGTTAAGGAATGAGCAATCATATATGTCGCGTTCATGGATTTGATCGTGCATATGTTGTTTTGTCGCTTTTTCTAGAGCATTGGTATCGGTTAAAACTATATGAGAGTGTACCGGTAGTATATTAAATTCTAAAACTTGTTTTTGTGATGCATCCTAAGACTGCAAGTGAGATCGCATTCGTGTGATTAGGATTTGCTAAATGATAAGAGGCACTAGGATAAACCCTGTTTTAAACATGTATTTGTTTTTATGCTCTCCCCGGTCGTATAACTATCCCTACAACCTTGCTTCGTACTCATTTTTAGTGCAAGATACCCCTAGTACACCCCCCTAAGCCTATCCTTTTCGCGGTTCTCGTAATTTTCTGATGGATTCCGGATTATTAATGAAGAGCATTGTTTCCACTCACACCAAATGTTATACCCAAATCGCCTTAGCCTTCCTTGTATATACTCATTTTTAGTACATTATTGTTATCATATTTGTAAACTCAGTTAATTATTTGCTTGAGTACATGGTTGCTAAGTCGAGTCTTTTATTATTGTATACAGTTTTGGGATGATTAGGATTCATGGTAGTTTTTATTTTATGGAGAAATAGGGAAGTTAATTTATTACCCCCATATGTGCTTAATACACTCTATGTTATTTTGATCCTTCTAATTCGGGTCATTAGTTAATTTATATTTATGAGTTTTAAAACTCAAGTGTTGGGGTGCGTCTATAAACCCCAAGTCATGTATTATTATATGTTTCAGCAGATGGCAGGGCAAAAGTGTAAGAAAAAGTAGAAAAAAATGATGAAAAGAAAAAAAAGAGAAAAAACAAAAGAAAATCAAAAATAGAAAAAAATTATACGGGCTCCCATCTTGCTTATGTTCATGTTTATGTCAAGAAAGAGTCAGAAAAGAAAAAGAAGGGGTTT
>BQNB010130922.1:4436-18859 GCA_026074375.1 Tanacetum coccineum
GCACATAAGGGTAAAATGACAATTCCACTTAGGATCTGAACATTTTGAATTAAATCTCTTGTAATCTCAGTAAACTAGAGTCTAATGGCTTGTCTGAGGCAAAAACCTCATGTTTATACCTATTGCGGATTTTTAGAAAAAGGTCTATTAAGTCGATTGAGGGCAGAATTGTATGTGATATTAATTATTTAATATGTGTATAATACTATGGTACGTCTTAATAAGTTCTTTTACTTTAATATTTTATGAGCGATGCGGTTATCTCCGAAGCATTTACGCTACTTTATTTCCGTTTGACGATATTGACATTCGGTGTACTTTGTAAATTCCATTAGTTATCTTGTCATTCAACTTCAAGTTTGAACACTCTTCTTATGCTTTTGAATCGCATATATTGCTTCATAATCTATTGTTTTGAAGTCTTCCATTCGATGGGAGTACGACTTTATCTTGTTATCTCGGATCGTGCCTTCTTTTGGCACATTCATTTGGAATGCGATTGACTAACGTCTTATTATTCTTCTCAATACTTGATATGATTTTGAAGAATCATTCCGTCAAGAAGACACCCTTTTTTACTTAATGTAGCTTTTGGTCTTGTTTTGATATTGTGTTTTGTGTCGGCCATACTTAAGTAGGATGATTTATAATCATCTTATTGAAATGAATTAGGACGCTTCTTCATTTGAATAAGAAAATTATAAATCGCCGAATCATAAATTCATAATTCTTACTTACATGGATTGGGACGCCTCTTTATGTAAGTGATGAATTGTGAATGAGTGAGCTTATGTATATCCAACATAGCGTGCATACGAATCATTCTTTAGGATATGAACTCCTTTCGACTCATAATTTGTTATATGGATTTTTCTGAATTTGTATCGACCGCAGCAAACATGATAAGCTAATAGTAATGAACCCTTAATCGCTTCCAAGAATTGACGACTTCTTAAATTCCTCGTTTGCAATGGCTTCTTCTTCGAGTCATGTATTTCATCTTTCCTTTTAAGGATTCTCGCGACATTCAATCCGTTCGCTTATGCACGTTGCATATATTTGATGTTTTGACTTTTTCTCATTTAGTTTCCGTTGGAAACCTTGACGATGACTTGTCTATATCCTCATCGCTTCACAATTTAATCGAAGACGATTAAGACGAATTGAGCGCCGGGACGTCGCTCCCTAAAGGGGTAGATACTTTAACAACCCGAATTTAAGATCAATGTTTAGACCGACCCCTATTTGTATTTTCTAATTTTTGTAGAAATCATTTTTATTCTTTTTGCTCGACTTGATAAAAATCATAAATTTTAATTATTTGCGCGCCGTGATATAGATATTTATCCGCTTTAGTGTTTGAGAAATCGACAACTCCATATTTTAGCTTCGAAAGCTTATTTATCTTTTATTTTAATACTTTTCGACTTTTATCCGCGTTTGGCCGAAACCGCGTCAAAATAGTATTTTTACAATTTTTAATATTTCAATTAAATGTTTTAAAACAAATATTGTGGTGTAAAAAAAATATAATTTATAAAGACAACGTGTAAACCAAACACACATTTTCTTTTAATTAGCTCATACAAAACTAAAATCCAAACACCCCCTTATATTTATTTACCTCTTTCACCAAAAACCAAACATACACACATTTGATAAAAACATCTCCCTCCTCCTCCACCTCCCATGGCTGCCAATTTCACCATATCCACCACCATCATTTTATAAAATGATTGAACATATTTTTAGCATCATAACATCATATTAGAACCACTTGCAAAGTTTGGTTAACTTTCATGAAGATTTAAAGGTGTTTTTGGGGACTTTTCTTGAAGTTTTTGATTGAGGTTTTATATTATCAAATGGGAAACATTATTTTGGGTTTTTAGAAGATCAGCCACCAAGTCAAGTGGTTGTTTGTGTTGATTCACTAAGTTTAATCTTTAATTCTTGATTTCTTTTGATTTTTGGCCATGCATTTTAGCCATGGTTCCTGGAAATAATTATATTTTTTATGTATGAGATATGTGGAAGAGATGTATATGGCATTGCATGTGATTGGATAGTTTTATAATTGATGTTTGGATGGATTTTGAGGTAGATTATAGGGACTGTTTTCAAATCAGTAGCAAAATATGGATATTCCTAATTATTTTTGGCCTAAAGCCTATGAATAAATTACATGGTTGGATAGATATAGTTATAAGGTTCATGTGGCTAATTGGATGGTTTATCAACTCCTCCGGATGAGGGAGTTATGGCCATTTTATGATTGCTAGTCAAAACAGAAAATCGTTTGGAAAAGAATTTAAACTCTAGGTTAATTCTCTAAAAATGTAGGAATTGAAAGCTAATTTCAGTATTATACATCTTAAATCTAACTTCTCCATGTGGCAGATCTACTTTATATCTATTACGGTTGGAAAATACTCATAATTAGATATGTTTGGTAAGGAAATTTGAGACTGTCTGCAGGACCAGCAGTATAAATGGAGTTAATTGCAGCAAACATTTTTGGTCTAATAATGGTTTGAATTATTTGATGGGATCTGTAGAAATGAAGTTCAATAGTAAGGGGTTTCGAAATTGGATACATCATATTTCACTATCCATATCTCCTCCGGATGAGTGAAATATGACCAATTTACGAAAACTAGTCAATTCTGAACTATTGTTTGAAAAAGGGATTTAACTCTAGACTTTTGCACTAAAGTGTTAGGATTTTAAAACATGGTTATAACATTAGACTATAAGCTTTATCTCTCTTTGTATTTCTAGCTTGATTGCTATTATAGATAGGATTTTATGGCCAAAACCGTACAGCGGTTAGAAATTCAGACGAACTTTCTGTTTTGTGTTATGCATTAGTAAGAAAACCTCATTTCCCGTGGACTTGGTATAATTGGTTGATTAAAAGGCCTAATATTCAGAATTATACATACGTTCCTTTCATGGCGAATGCTTCATCCTTGTATCTTTTTAGGTTAAGAGATACGGTCTTGTATAGTGACTAAAAATTCAGCAAACATGTTTTACGCCTTTTCTTGAGAAATAAAAGTGCTTGGCCACATAGTTATATGATATGAATAGCTAAGCGAGACTAGTAGACTCTTAATATAGTATAAGTCCTGTTTGTAGACTATTTGGGGATTAAATAATTAATTGGTAAGTATTAATGCAATGCCATTGCATATCTCGGAAACATTATAACTCGTGATAATTTGATTTTACGTTGGTCCGTAGCGCGTTGCCGGGCTTATCAGGCTATTGCACGACTTGCTCGGTTGCGTATGGTTAGATTTAGTAGGTTATGCTTGGACGGTACTTCTTCCTCTCTTCCCTTCGATTAAGTGTGCTCCAGCCTTGTTTTGTTATCATTCGCGTCGTAATGTTGGTTCCGGTTCTTACTAGATAGCTACATGCTGGGTGAGGGGGTTAATGAGTTGAGAGGTATTTTAAGGTATGCCAGGGGAGGGGGGGAATACCACAGAGCGGCAAGCTCCGCACGCTGGTCTTGGGGGAGCGGCTGTTACCTTGTGGGCGTAGGTGGATTCTCCACTACAACTTGTTTAACTTTTGAGGGGACTCTCCCTGTCTTTCTCCCCCTCCCCCGTCCCACATTGCCAGGAGGGGGGATTGTTCCCGACCCCTTGCGGAGGGACCGCCCTACCCAGACATATTGACTGCCTATTTATAGAAGAGCCCAACCCCCAACCCCCCCCCTCCTCCTTCCCACGCTCCACCCAAACTAGTCCCCTACACCAACAACACCAATACTCAAAATTTCCGACCGTCTCCACCACCTCCCCCCCCCTATTAACCCCTCACTCCCCCCCCCCCCCCCCCTCTCCCTCGGCCCCCCCCCCCTGCCCCTCCTCCCCCCCATCCCCACCACAACTACACAACTCCACACTAAACCACCACCCCACAACCCACCCCTCCCCCACACCCCCTACACTCCAACCTCACACCCCCGTCCCCCCCTCTTCCCACCATCCCCCCCCCCCTCACATACATTCTGACCTCTTTAAACATGCTCGTCTTCGTTTTGTTTATATTTGATCATTCATGTTAAAATTCAGGACATTTAATTATGGTGCAGTCCCTTGTTTTTCAACCTGAGAGATGGCAACAGGTTTGTGGAAACAAATATCAAATCATACAACAATAAACACAAAAGAAGAAAATTAGGAGATAAAAAAGCGGTACAAGCCATATGATAGAGAAATTGTATTAGCCATAATAAATTCGAGGTCCAGAAGCTGGTTTGTTTTGTGTTTTGTATAGTGATCTTTACTGTGTATCATCGCGTTAGAACAGGCTTATCATTCTTAAGACTTAGGCGGGACATATTCACTATAGACTATACATGATTAATCCGGTCGCAGACTCAATAACGCTATCCTCGCATTTTAAACGCTTCCTTTGTTTGTTAGTGTTAATCTAATACTTATGGAATCAAAGCAATGGTGATCCTGTTAAAACCCTAGCCCAACCGGACTTTACTCACTTGTTGTTTGACTGGTGTTTTCCTATATTGGAGAGAGCTCCCACGAGTTAAATCTTTATCTGTAATAGAGCGTGATTGCTAAAAACATAATACCTCCAGTCCAACTAAGGCTAATAATTTAAAGACAAAGACAGATCGTTATGGTGATCTCTATAGGTCCAGTTAATATAATACATAATATGGAGAGCTATCCTGGTATCTAGAGTTACATTGGTCCGTCTCGATTATCACTTAGATTGCCTCGAGTTGAATGATAGGTCGCAATTATTCAAATACATTAACAGTATCGGAGGTGATAAAATAATTAAACATGCAACGATAAAGTTAAGAAATCGATTTTTTTATACAAACCAAAACTCCACGCGAACACTTTCATTAAGATGAAGCTAATACGGAGCGGTAAAGGCCACAGCTATTGATTAATTGTATATCAGCGTATAATCAAATAATTGTAAAGTCGAACGATATAGAGAGTAAATTACACCGATGTGTTTCTTATATGAGATTGTTTCCATGATCAATTGCATTGACCTTGGTGGTCTAATCTTTTCTTTCGAATCATCTTTCATAATTGAGTATAGGTTTAAATGAATATGATATTGCACACTAAAACTCGTTTTGTGTTGAGTCTTATATTTATTAGTGTATTGTGAAAAGAGACTCGATACGCCGTATCTAGCAAAGGTCAATACGCGTATTGGGTGGATTCTTCTTGGAGTGTGCGACGTTGTTCAGATCCTAACCGTTGTGATATCATTCCCAATTTACTAGACTTTGACTTGTATCTATCGAATAGTTATCTCTATGGATACGCGATATGTAGACAGAAGGTAATGTACGCCGGTATTCAGGAATTGGTCGAAAGTGATTTTCTTGTGAAGTCTTGGCGGACGAATGTTTTTTTGTCTCTTTTTGTTGGTACGGCGTATTGTCGTCAGGTAGAATGTCAGCATTACAGTTCAAATATATCTTTAATATGTTTTAGCTCCCAAGATTATGTGCCTCTTGTTACGCTTGTCTTCACTAAAAACACTCCACCCCCTCTCCCTTGAATTACTGATTATTTATCACTTTAAAGCATTTAGTACCAATAATGATCATGTAATTATTTAAAGTGGTAGCCCAAAAACAGATAGGAAGAAATGATATATAAAGAGTAGAGGTTATTTGATGTAATCATCGGGAGATCTCAAGCTTCTAGTAAACCTTTGTAGGAGTATATTTATGGGTAACGGTGCAAGTGTTGGAAATGATGCACAGATAGAGCATGATTCTTGGTTATGGAGATCTGGTTCAAGGGAATGTAACTATCAAAAGGGTTTATTATGTCGAAGGGCTGAATCACAATTTATTAACTCTCCGTTGAGGTTCAATTGATGTGAGAAATATCCCCGGCATTTGGAACGTTGCTTTTCGGAAAGTCTTCTATACATGTTATATTCGTGAGTTTGTAGAGGAATGACTCTTCATTGTGAGACAGGCTTCTCGTGGCACATATTCTTTACTCCATCACGCTTGCGAAGAACATCTCCCCCCTATCCCTAATCCATTAGGTCTTTAATGGCTAAATCTTCATCGTCACTCAGCAGGGTTAGGGCATCATCGTTTGTCTACTCCTCATCTAATGACTTCGCTTACCATATATAACTTGCTTTCGAAGTATGTTGATTGTATACTAGTGCCTTCCTCTAAATTGAAAAATGCGTCAAAGTTAATCTTTGTCTTCTTGTGAGTAGGTGGAAAGAAATGCATGGTCTTCAAGACAAAAACTACTCCAAGCTCAACGCGACATTTAAAATTCTACGTACATGGAGTTTATGTGGTCCCTAAGGTGTAAGCCTTTAATGGTAAGAAATATATGTTGGTAATTGTGGATGAATAGTCACGATATACTTGGACTTACTTCTTGAGATCCAAAGACGAAACACCTGAAGTTCTCATTGATTTCCTCAAACTTGTTCAAAGAGGATTCATGCTTAAGTTAGAATACTTCGAACAGACAAAGGCATGGAATTTTGGATAAAACTTAGTTCTGCATCTTTGACTCTCTAGACTAGGTGATTGCACACCAAGAACGTCAACGTGACGTAACACCCTAAACAAAACAGGCAATTGTGAATCGACGAAACCGTTACTCTTGTTCGAACACCTGAACAAAACGGCATTGTTGAACGATGAAACCATACTCTTGTTGAGGCTGCTCTAACAATGCTAAGCGATGCTAAAGTTTCTTTGTTCTTTTGGGCTGAAGCAATTGCCACATCATGTTTTACTCAAAACCGTTCACTCGTAATTCCTCAACATGAGAAAACACCTTACCACATCATCAATGACCAGAAACCGTTTGTTAAGTTCTTTTACATTTTTAGCTCTCTTTGCTACATCTTCAAAGATGGTGAAAATCTTGACAAGATGAAAGAAAAAGGTGATGCGTGTATTTTTGTAGGGTATTCTACTCAGTCAAGAGCTTACTGGGTATATAACAAGAGAATAAGAGTTATAGTTGAAACCATTCATGCCAACTTTGACGAATTGCCTCAAATGGCGTCAGATCACGTCAATTATGACCCCACACCACAATGTCCGACAACGGCACTTGAACATGCCAGTTTAAGTCCTAGTCCCTAAAGTCAAGAAAATGTTACTCAAGCAGTTGAGACAGTAACAACATCAAATGAGCTGGATTTGCTATTTAGTCTGATGTTCGATGAATTACTCAATGGAATTACTCAAGTTGTGTCAAAGTCTTCTGCTATAACTATTGCTGATGCACCTAATCAACGTCAACAACAACACACAACTCCATCTACCTTAACAACTGTTGCTGCAGATACACATCCATTGAACATTCAAACAACACCTAAAACTACAAGTCAAGCACCAACTCAAGCACCAACTGTCACTGCCAATGAGAACATTATTCAAGTAGAAACCAATAAAGAATATGCATAAGTTAACGAAGATGAATATATTAACATCTTTAGTAAACCGGTACAAGAACGAGGGGAGACATCTTCTCGATATGTTGACTCGTCAAACATGCATACATTCTATCAATGACATCCTTTAGAACATCGTTGGACAAAAGATCATCCGTTAGAACAAATCATTAGAAATCCTTCTCAATCAATTAGAACAAGACGTTAGCTAGAAACAGATGGCGAGATGTGTATGTTCGCACTCACCGTGAGTCAAACCGAACTGAAGAACGTCAAAGAAGCCATGGCTGATTCTGCATGGATTGAAGCGATGCAGGAAGAACTTCACCAGTTTGATCGATTAGATGTATAGGAATTAGTCACTGTAATTCATAACAAAGCTCGTCTTGTAGCTAAGGGATACAGCCAGCAGGAAGGAATCGACTTCGAAGAGTCATTTGGTCCAGTCGCTCAATTAGAAGTTGTCCGGTTATTCGTTGCGTAAGTTGCACACAAATCATTTCTAATATACCAGATGGACGTCAAGACAACATTTCTTAACGGTCCTTTGAGGGAAGAAGTGTACGTCAATCAGCCAGACGGATTCATAGACCCACATCATCCTGACAAAGTCTATCATCTAAAGAAGGCTTTATATGGACTCAAGCAAGCTCCAAGGGCATGGTACGATAAACTATCCAACTTCTTGGTATCCAAAGGATTCTCAAAAGGTTCTATTGATCTAACTCTATTCATTACTAAAAAAGGGGAAGACATATTGCTTGTGAAAATTTACGTTGATGACATTATTTTTGGTTCTGCGAACCCAAAACTTTCCAAAAAAGTTTAAAAAACTAATGCACAGCAAGTTTGAATTGTCTATGACAGGGGAGCTGAAATTCTTTTTAGGAATTCAGATCCATTAATCCCCACATGGTATCTTTATAAACCAAGCTATGTATGCTAAAGAGATACTTAAAAAGCATGGTATGACCTCATGTGATAGCGTTGATACTCCAATGGCTACTAAACCCCTTGATGCTGACTTGAGTGGAACTCCTATTAACCAAACGAAATATCGTAGCATGGTCGGAGCACTCATGTACTTAATAGCAAGTAGACCGGATATTGTACATCCAACATGTTATTGTGATCGTTATCAAGTGAGACTAACTAAAAAGAACCTCAAGGAGGTTAAACGGATCTTTCAGTACCTTAAGAATACCATTAACATGGGACTCTAGTATTCGAAGGACACCGGCTTTAATTTAACTGCTTTTTCAGATTTAGATCATGCAGGCTGTCTCGATACACGTAAAAGCACATCTAGTAGTATACAATTTCTAAGAGGTGATAAGCGAGTCAGCTAGCCATCAAAGAAACATGACTGCACTTCAATGTCTTCAGCAGAAGTCGAGTATGTGTCTCTATCTGCGTACTGCGCTCAAGTTCTATAGTTGACAACTCAACTCACTGATTATGGCTTCCACTTTGACAAAACACCTATGTATTATGATTCAAAGGCAGCCATAGCCATCTCGTGCAATCCAGTCTAGCTTTCCCGCACCAAACACATCGATGTCAGATATCACTTCATAAAGGAACAGGTTGAAAAGGGTATTGTTGAATTATTCTTTGTCGGAATTAAATACTAGTTAGCTGACCTATTTACTAAAGCTTTGTCAGAAGATAGGTTTATGTATCTCGTCAGACGACTCGGTATGAGATGTTTGACTCCAGAAGAACTGGAGGTTTTGGCAAATGAATCTGCTTGATCTATCAAAAATCGAATTTGTAAATATTTTTATTTTTCTCTTTATTTTGATTTATAAATATTTTTGAAAAAGAAAATACAAAAATATAAAACCAACAAAAAAGAAATAGAAAAATATAAAATCTATAAAAACAAAAGACAAAATCAAAAAATTTCAAAAATACCAAAAAGAATCTTCTCGACATGTCTCTTGGAATCGATAACATTTACGTACCAAGAAATGTCGATTAACATTGACACGGGTGTGTAAATGAAGTTCGAACAAGAGTTCAAACGTTTCAAAACATGTCATTTCTAAATTTTCTTGATAACTTATGTGCAAATTAGTACATAACTCGGACCTCAATGTAAGGAAAGTGTATCTTTAGGGATAACTTATCCTGTCAACGAGAAAGTCAATTTTCTCGGTCTTGAGCGTCTATACAAAACATTCAAAAGTTTTGAGCTCCTAACAATGGCTTACAATTATCGTAGACTGTAAACCAGACTCAAATGTTAGGGGAGTGTACGATTCAATGAGCTTACTTTAAAAATAGAAGAGAAGTCTTCTATCATGGTTTTTAAAACCTGTTGAACACAATTTTTCAAAAAGAACTTTCAATATCAAATTGTTTACAATATAAATTGTGGTATCTTTCCATAATAAGTGGTATTTGCTAAAATTGTATGTTCAACACTCCTTTCCTGAAAAAAGTTTAAAAATTATGGTATCAATTTATCTCAAAATGTCATATTTATATACATCAATTTTTAAGGGGGAGCTTTTAAAACCAAAAGTCTTTTTTGGGTACATCTCATAAATGTCAATTTTATGTATCCTAAAACATTTCATGAAATTAAAATGTCAATTAATAATATACATTATTCGCTAAGGCATCTCACTCCATCTTCAACATATTTGTGGTGTCATATTAATTTTTTCCTAGGAATGTTAAGCTTTAAAAATTAGTGGTATCCCACATACTGTGTTGAAGGGGAGCTGTCAGAAAAATAAATTCATGCAATATCGTGGGATAATTTTTCTCCCCATGGAATTTTTTAATGTCTTAAATTTTTAATCAATTGATATTCAAATACAAAAGATTATTATTTTAAATAAGGGAGAAATATGATTAAAATATTATATAGAAGAAGGTGATCATAATACTCTCATGCAACTCTTGCCATGACATGTTAAAACAATTTTGAATCTCGATGCACATGTCATAAGGGGATAATTTCAAAATGTCGATCAACAGGTTTTATGTTCGACTCTATACCCAACATTCAATTAACTCATGAGCGTCGATGAAGTCATAAAAGTTAAGATTAGGTAAAATCCTATATCCAATCCAGAACCGAGGATCTACCCATGGACACTCTAAGTAGATTAGAAGTCGATAGTATGATTGTAGAAGAATAGATAAGAAGAGAATAATACCAAAAATTGACTAACACTGGAACAATCACACAAGGTGTAAGTGATGACGTCTTGGAAATCATGAAGGAGGTTTGAGAATAAAAAGAAATGTATGGATAAAGATGGGTGAAAATAAAAGAAGCCCTCAACAACACCTTAGACAGAAACTGTCCAATACATAATCTATCAATAGTTACAAAGATGATTGTTGTTTTTAAGAAAGTCGTCAAAGGAACCCCATTGATGCAAGCACAAACCCTTCCCAGCTCAATAAATTTCTCGTCTCAAAAAGACGTTGTCTTTTTGTCCATGGAGATACACACGTTATCTATCGACATCTCAGTATAAGATGGTTGATATTGAATAGGTAGCAGTCAGCTCCAGCCTCTGATTACTAAAAGCAAAGTGCACAAATCGAGTCTAGAGCCAGAAGAGATCAATATTATAAATCTCATTAGGACACAATCCATGTATAACACTTTATGTTCACAGCCTTAAAACAACATTTAATTAAGCAAAGAGTCCTAACAGCAACATCCCTTTAGATCTTTCCAAAAACATCTAGGGTAATTTTGTAAGTATTCACATTGACGATGGAAATCCTTCCAGAGTCATCATCAAACAGCTCTACCATAGGTGACTTGCAAGATTCTATATGAATCGAGCTTGTGCTAATTGGATATCTATTTTGGTCCAGTATATGAATTGACAACTTAATCAGAGAGATAGTAACTATCTGATTCACTCTTACCGTTTTGTCCCTGCTTTGAGACTTCAGGTAATGATAACAAGCAAGCATGTAATCTAATACATCTGTGTTTAGAAATCCGTACGTTTTGAGCTGGAAACCCTGTCAAGGAGATTCTAATGCTCTACCTATCACTCTATATATTTATACTATTAAACGAGAACCATGGTTAGCGCAACCTAACTGACAAATACAAAGACATATCGTCCCTATACTCTGCTGTTTAATTACTAACATTCAAATCAGGTACAAACATTGGTGTTGCACCTCATCTAGCAAAGTCAGATTCATTACACGGCTCATACTCAAGCTTCAAAAGTCATTCATTCAGCTTAAATGCAACAAGAATGTTATCAGTCAGAAAGCTCATGTTCATGTCAGATTTAGCAACTCTAATAATTACAAACTTCCTCATCATCAAATATCTTGAAGTCAAATCAAGAACTCTTGCTCGTTGAATTGTTAACCAAAGAAACATTCGATAGAAGAGATTGTTAGCCTTGATGAAGATAAGGAGGTTGAAAGCTTTCAAGACAAGAATGAGCATGTCAGTCAAAAGCATAAGTTGATCAAGAAAGTCAAATCAAGATGATTTAAGTCAACGAGATGATGCATGATTAAAAGATCTTAAGAACTCAAAGTCAAAAGATAAAGGCTCAAGATCAAGATCACATAAACGACACCGAAAGAATGTTATCGGTCGCCTTAAGCATGAATGAACAGAGCTATTACAAACAAGAAAAGACGAAGACAAGACCAAAGAAGGCAAAGCTTAAGAGTCCAATCATATCTTCAACATTGAGGGATATAAAAGTCAAATCAAAATATCCTCCAACAAGAATGTCATCAGTCGAACAAGAAGGTCAACATTGGGGAGATAGAAGTCGACCTCAACATTAGGGGAGATTGTTAGCCTTATTTTTATATAAGTCGAACAAGAATGTTATCGGTCGTCTTAGTTACCATTAGACTTGTATTGTAATAGGCTAGACGGGTTCAACGGGCTTGGACTTTAAGCTAATATTGTCCATGTTTCGGGCGAAAAGCCTAACACAAGCCAAGCCCGGCCCATAAGCAAAAGTCCACGAGCCAACAATGGCCTTGGACTATAAATAGACCCCTGCTAGCATGTTAGGAGGGTGTTGGTTACCATTTCTCACATAGTAATCATCCAACTCTCTTCCTTATCTATAGATTTCTTTCTCTACTTTCTCTCTCTAAACTTCTTTCTCTTTTCTTCTTTTTTCTCTTATTTGGTTCGACATATGTAGCTTATTGGTATGCTTATTAGTTGTGTTATGGATTAGATATTTAGGATAACAACATCTCTTCAAAAAGCAAGATGCTAAACCACGTCTCATACGTTGGATATTGTTATTGCAAGAATTTGACATATAAATTAAAGGAAAAAAAGGCACAGAAAATGTTGTCTCCGACCACTTATCTCGGATTGAAAATGATAAGACGAGTGACAATGATGAAATCAACGATAAACTCTTATGGAAATTAGCACCAGAGACATACCATGGTTCGCAGACTTTGCAAACTATTTGGTAGGTGATATTATGCCTAAGGGAATGACGTACCAACAAAAGAACAAATTCTTCTCTTATCTCAAAAACTAGTTTTGGGGAGATCCATATCTTTTTAAAGTATGTTTTGATGGTATGATTACACGCTGTGTCTCTGGACCAGAAACTCGTACCATATTAGATCAATGTACCACAGACCTACTGGTGGACATTATGGACCTACAACCACAGCTAAAAAAGTCTTAGACTCAAGCTTTTATTGGCCAACAAACATCAAAGAAGCTCATACTCTAGTTTGCCTATGTGATGCATGCCAAAAAATTAGAAATATATCCAAACGTGATGAAATACCCTTAAACAGCATTCAAGTATGCGAAGTTTTTGACATCTGAGGTATTAACTTCATGGGACCGTTCCCGAAATCATGTAAATTCAAATATATCTTAGATGTTGTCGACTATGTATCTAAATGGGTAGAAGCTCAAGCTTTACCAACTAACTATGCCAGAAATTTTATTTTATTCCTGAAAAAACTATTCTACCGTTTTGGAATGCCCAAAGCTCTTATAAGCGACCGAGGAACTCACTTTAATAATAAAATAATGGAAAAAACTATGAAAAGATACGGAGTTACTCACCGTTTCTCTACATCCTATCATCCTCAAACGAGTGGACAAGTTGAAAATACAAATAGAGCCTTAAAAGGAATTCTTGAAAAATAGAGAAAGATAATCCCGCTGTTTGGTCAAGAAAACTCGATGATGCTCTGTGGGTCTTTAGAACCGCTTACAAAACACCCATCGGAACCACACCTTACAAACTCTTATACGGTAAAAACTGCCACCTACCATTTGAAATCGAACATCATGCATACTGGGCACTTAAAAACTGTAATCCTGGTCTCATCGTGGCTGGTGAGAAAAGAATGTTTCAATTACATGAAATAGATGAATTCTGACATCAAGCATAGGAAAACTATCGTCTATACAAGGCAACACCAAAGTCTGGCATGACACAAAATTAAAAATGAGAAAAGAATTCAAAAATGAAACAAAGTTTTGCTATTTCACTCAAAATAGAAATTCAAACAGCCAAAACTCAGATCTCGCTGGCTTGGACCATATGTAGTTAAACATCAATATAATTTTGGATATATTGAACTATATGGTAAAGATGGCAAGATGTTTATTGTTAATGGCCATAGACTTAAGCTATATCATGAAGAAGATGATTATAATGACCGAAGGGAAGAACTCACACCCTTCTATCCTAAAAAATAAACCACCGAAGCATGAGTCTAGCTAACGACTCTGAAAAATTAAGCGCTTCTCGGGAAGCAACCTGTGCTTTATCTCTTTTCCACTCTAGTGTGGAGGAGACCCCAATTAAAAAAGAAAAATCCCAAAAAAAAATTTGTTTTTGTTTTGTTTGTTTATAGTTTTCAGGTATTCAAGTCCAACGAAAAGAAGAACAAGGGAGGAAAAACAAAAAAGCTCTCTAATGAATAACTTTCCCATAGCTACACTCACTTATGCCCAG
>BQNB010130924.1:3964-18859 GCA_026074375.1 Tanacetum coccineum
TCGATTTCCTTACAGCAAGGTCCTGCATAAAAGTTTAGAAGACAAAAGTGCAATTCCTATCTCGGTTATACATTGGTTACAATGCAGGAAAACAATTAAACATACTGTACAGGAGGTCAATACGTCGCATCCCAAACCCAAGGATACGTCGTATTGCGTCTTGTAAAAATGAATATTTTAAAGTTTTGCAGAAATTAAATACTAAAATTAAGGACTGATAACGTCCAGACAGGTTCGATACGGCATATCCATAGGGGTTCGATACGCCGTATTGAGTGTCTGGGAAGACAGACTCAATAAAACATTTGAAATTACAATTAAAACAATTAAAAAACCAGGTTGTCTTACGGTAAGCACTTTTATTTCAGCTAGTCTTTAAGTTAGACTTGCCTCAATTTAATCATATCCTTATAAAACAATTTGGGGTCGAACGGGATGCCAAATGGCACATATAAATTCTTGATTAGGAAAATGAATTACATCCCTTTGTTAAGATGATTCCAAGTCATGATATTAAAATTTAATTCTTTGATAAAAGTTTTAGTTTTGAAAAATTTATTAGATGTATCATGACTTGTTTCCAAAAGCTTATTTGACCCTTGTGCATAGGCACCATCATCGGTATTTATTACATTACCCCCCTAAGGCTGATTAATATCGGTTTTGTCATCATCATTGTCCTTATCTGATTTTGAATCATCAAGATAAATTACGTTAAAAGGAAATAGATCATTAAAGTATAAAACGTTTTGTTTCTCTCCATCATATTCAAACAATGATGTTTCATCTTTCAAATCAAATTCATCGATACGTTGAGGAATTTCAACAGGTCCAGTTGAGGAATCTGATTTAGACATTAGAGCATCATTGTAAACAATGGCTGGCAATTCATTTTCAAAATCTTTAAGGAACTCTAAAACATCAAAATAATTGACCGTAGGCTTGGGTGATGGAAATGAAGGCATATTAACTTTATCATTATCATTTTCCGAATCTGTTTTCAAATCGTTGACAGAAATTATTTTATAAGAAAATGAATTTTGTTCATAAATTACTGTGTAATCTTCATCGTCGGATTCGTCAAACAATATTCTAAAGTCTATTTTATTGTCGTTAAGAGGACTTACCGTGAGTTCATAGGTGAGCGTTACTTCAGATGTTAACGAGTCGTTAAAGACTATAGCTAGGAATTCAGTTTCAACAGATCTAAGGTCGTGAACGTCTTCATCATACCATATCTTACCATACGTAGTAGTTTCCCAATTATACACCTTACCACGCCTATGAGCTTTTTCTACCTCAAGCCTGATATACTCCACCATAGTAATGTTGGGGTTATCCATTTTAACCTGTAATAAATTTGCTAGGAAAGAAAACTGTCAATCAAATAGCCTAATACGCCGTATTCAGTAAGCTAAATACGCCATATTGATGATAGAGTCGAATACGTTGTATTGGTTTGAGAAAATTTATACGTTGTATCCAAGAAATTAAATACGCCGTATTGAGTATTCGACTCAGAATGTTACAAATGCACACAAACACACAATATGCAAAATATACAATGCAAGAAATTAAACACACAAATAGACACACAATTATGCAATTTAAACTAAGCTAAAACACTAATAAATAAGAATTAAACAACTTCACTCCCCGGCAACGGCGCCAAAAACCTTGATGTATCGTTGTATAGGTGTTATTTATGATTATCAACTTTTACATTTATATTTAGTCGACTAAACTAAAGACAACACTTTAACGGGCAGAGTACCTGGTCAAGATCTAGCTTCGCGGTAAATAGGGTGTCGAACACTAAGAGTAAGAGTTAACCTATTATTCTATCAGTATTTTATTCTATCTAGATTAGTCAAATACTGTTTAATACCAATACCTATACATATTTACTAGAGGTAAAAGGGGGGGGGTTCAGCCTGAGAGACTGGCATAGGTTTATGGTGACAAATATCAATTCTAAGCACAATACATACTAAAGCAAATAAACAAAAGACAAAAGAGCGGAACGAGCCAAATACTAGAAAACTGTATTAACCATGTTAAATCTGATTAAATGCTGGTTCGATTAATTAGTGCAATGACTGCTTATCTCGAGGCGGTATATCATTCTTAAGACTTAGGCAGTATTTCTTCCTAAGACCTAGACACGAACAATCCTGTCACGATTAACGCATCCCCATAAAGCTCCTACTATTTAATTTATAATCTACCATAGGGAATTAAAGCATGATGTGAATTCCTGTTAATACCCTAGCCCATCAGGACTTTACCCACTTATTGCTTGATGTTGTTTTATACGCCGGTAGTCCACCACCAAAATCAATACCAATTAATAAATGAACAATACTGGTTGAACAATTATCGGGTCACCTGCCGGTCAACTAAGCTCATAATCAAAGAGTAATGATAAGGTGTCATTTGTGATCCTATTGGTCCGGGCATATAGAACACAACATGGAGAAGCCTCCCAGCATCTATGGATACAGTTAGGTCCCCCTAGACCTAGTTGAATGATAGGTCGCATGTACAAGCACATAAACAAGTATAAGGCGATAAACATAATTAAACAACAATGATAAATTAAGCAAAGTTGGATTAAAACAAACCAAACATTATAATCTTCATTAACATGGCTAATACCCGAGGGTATTAGCCCATAATCATTATCATTATTACAAACGTGATCAAACAATTAAAAATTGAATGATTAAGAAAAGTAAAGAATTTACACGATGTCTTCCTATGAAATGAGGAGGTATTTCACGAACCTTGGCTCTCTCTTGGCTTGAGAATTCAACTTTAGTTGTATACTAACAGAGAATGTGATATGCACACATCCAAAACATCTTTTTTGAGTCTTGTAAAAATATATTCCTTTTGAAATAAGCCTAGATACGCCGTATAGGGATAAGTGGATACGGCGTATAAGGGTTAATTTCCTTGGAGTGCGATAAGATCAAATCAATTAAGATAATTACCATCAATCCTTTTTAAATGCTTATCTTTGACAATGAAACACTGTACATAACGGCGTAATTTGGTTGTAGTGATAACGCCGATCGAGAATTAATCATTACGCTTTCTTGTTTGAGCTGGGCCTGATATGCCGTATCTTTATTGGCTTGGAATACTGCGTAAAGGTATAGAAAGATTAGTAATGTCAAATGGCTTCGGTTTAAAGCTCTAAGAGTTGCGTCTTTTTGCTTCCTTCTTCACAATTGACCTCCATAATTACTTGCTATAAATACTTTAAAGCATTTAAGTACAATATCGTTGCAAATAAGTTATATAAAAGTGATAGTTAAAGTATGACGTTATTTGATGGATATCAACGACTAATTTAAAACAATATATAAGCACTTATACACAAATAAACATATTATACAAGAATATACACTATTATTTTTTTTTTTTGGATAAAGTTGGGGTTGTGGGGGGATGAATTACGAGTGTAAGGTAGAGGATATAGCGTCATATAGAGAGATTTTTTATTACACTAGGCCACTATATTATTACTATTATATAGTTGTAGAGGAGGTATAGGGGAGGGATGGAGTTGGGTTTGTAGAGACGTATGAATAATTAATGTTTGAAGTTGGTGGTGTTTTGGTGGGGGGGGGGGGGGGGGGGTGTGTTGTGTTTGGTTTTCTAGAACACTAAAAATAATATTATAATTTACTATAATATTAATGGTTTTGTATTGTTTTTTTTAAATTTAAAATTATTTTGGTATAATATATAACATAGTCTTTTTGGTGTTGGCGAAATTACACACACTTATAGCACACACCAACCAAACGCGATACTCTAGGAGCATGCAACCCCACAAACTAACACTTCTACATATCCTAGATTTTTATTTTGATATATAGGAATTTATCAATAGAATTAAATACAACCTAAAACCACACACCCACCCACACAACCCCAACCCACCTTCATTTTAGAGGATACGTAGCATACACACATTACGCAAAAGATTAATCTCAAGCGCGGAACCTCTCAACTACACCAAGGCGAAGGTGAACATTCATACTATCTCACTGCGTCTACCCATGTGCGAGATGGCGCTCCACAAAACAGGGACATTATCTTTCAGATATCATTTTTGAGTTAGTGACAAATTATTTCTGTATTAACTGTCGGAGAGTTACACAATAATAATTTTAACTTGTTCATACCGACTTTCTACTCAGAATACCCAATCTCTCGGTATAACGGGGTCATGTAGAAAATCCTTGGCAACGTAAGAATTGGAGCGTATGCTGTAAAGTTATTGAGAAGTAGAGTCAATCTAATCATGGAGACAGTCGAATGTACATAAATAGCTGAGTCACATCTTACGTTGTATATAAAAACATTCACGAGAGCACTAATTAACACAGACAATAATCAAAAAAAACACTAAATACTAGAAGCCGTTTCGAAGACATGCTATGCTAATCTTATGTTTAGTTCTAATCCTATTCTAACAGGTAAAAGTGTGGTTTCACTGAGAGACTGGCATGGTTTTGGTCTTGACTACGATCAATTACAAGACACTTTTACCCATTAAAAAGCAAATAAACAGAAGATAAAAAGCGGTCAAGGCCTTAGATAAAAATTGTATAACCATTATTAAATCTCCGATTAAATGTTACGGATGTTTATAAGATATGCAATGATTTTGCTTCTCTCGGATGTGAGCATATCATTCTTATGACTAGGTGGGACTCTTCCTAAGACCTAGACACATTAATTCTGTCACAATTAAAGCATCCGCCATAAATCATCTTAGATTTTCTGATTATAACTAATCTTAGGATTAATAGCAATGGTGATCTTGTTAAACCCTTGCACGTAAATACTTACCTACTTACCGGCGGATGGAATAGCGGATTTATAACTCAAGTAGTCCCACTTGGTCCAATCAATCTAATGGAAATCAATACGTTTATAAGTTTAATAATCTAGGTTTACATTCTATCAACACGTTCAATAAACCATTGGCAGATTCCGTTAACTAGTTAAGCCAGTAGCGTATCCTTAGCACGGATTAGAAGGACGAATACTCGTGAATCCTATTATTCTAGATGTATAAATCATATATGAGAGCTATCCCGGTATCTTAGATTACTTGGTCTCTTATCACTAGTATCCAGTTGAATGGATATGTCGATTACACAATCACAATAAACAAGTATAAATTGTGAAACATAAACAAGCATTCAATGATAAATCAAGAAATCGGATATAAACAAAACCCAAAAATTCAAATCTTCATTAATAATGTCTAATACTAAAGGTACGAGCCCTACAAAACGTCCATAAAAAATACAAGAGCAATTAAATTAGCCAAGGTAAACTAACGCGAGTAAACGAATTATACCAAAACTGAACGATTTACTAAAGTTTATAAGGAAATTACACGTTCTCTCTAATGGATTGAATGCATTGCAATACCACTTTTAGCTCTTTTTTTCTGCCTCTAGCGCGCGCTAAGCTTGTTGAGTTGTTTAGGTATCGATTAATATGATTTAGCACAGGCTTAGGGAGGAACTCGATATGAAGAGTGTTTGATGTATTTAATAGGGTCTAAAGTCGGTTCGCGTGGATACGGCGTATCCAAAGGATGTGTAGTACGACGTATTAAGGAGTATCATTATAGTAGGACCACATTGATATCTTCTAGAATATTATGACAAACGTATATCTTTTAATGACGTCTTATTGACTTTCTTTTTGAGATACGGCGTATTGAGATCTTCTTTACCTTTTTGTGTCTTTGGTGAGTGGGCAGGCAACTATAATGCCGTATCTTCCTTGAAGTTAGGGGGGGGGGGGGGGGGGATGGGGGGGGGGATGCGGCCTTATGGACTTTAGAATAGTAATCTTCACAAAATAACGTACAAAGTAGGCGGTCGTTGCCCAGAGAATGCGCGCCAATTAGCTAATATTCACCAGTACTCTACAATAATTACTACTGCATTCTCAAACATAAATGATAAAGTTAACAATTCCCATCTGCAATAAATTGTACAAGAATAGTTTTAAATAGGATGGGATATAATGATGCTATATAAAGACGTTTAATTGATGTCATCATTACCCATCCCGGGAAACGACTGGGTCTTACCCTAAACTATACTATAAACGGAGGTATATACTTTACCCTTGTGATTAGGGGAAATTAGGGATAAAACTATAATAAATAAATTTAAAAGCTTTTTAATAACACATCAAAGTTATTGGCGCCGATAGCCGGGATTGATTTTTATTCTTGAATTGGTATTTTATATTACAAACTAAATTTTTCAAAATCGCCGTACAGTTTTTTGGCAAATTGAACCCATTTTTCACAGAAAGTGCGCCGTACATAACCATTGTGCGTCGGTTTTTTTGGCAAAACTCAGAAGTACGCCGTACTTTTAGCAAGTACGCCGCACTTCTTGTCCCTTTTACAAACAGAACAGTTTTTCAAAGAAAAAGAAAATCAAAACCAAAAAACCCCAAACCCATAAGCTGTAATTGACCATTTGAAAATGTGGAATTTATTCCTTGTGTTCATAATAGTCAAAATCTAGTATTATCATAATTCGTATATTAAAATGAAAAAAACCAAGATACTATTTGATAGCTTCTTATTTGAAATTCATAAATGCCTTTGTATATCTCTTATTTGTAGCTTATTATGACTTTGGAACTCAGCAAAATAGATAAAAATAAAAAAACATAAAAAGAAATAAAATTATTTGTTGATACAAATTGCTTAAAAACTTGATATTTTCTATGTGTGATAAATATTTAGAGCATAATAAAAATAAGAAACATAAAAATGCTAAAATTAAAATTTTTAATAGACTTAAATCTTAAAAAGTACGCCGCGCTTCTTCTAAAGTGCGCCGCACTTTCTTGGCTGAAACTAAACAGAATGCTTGTTTCTTCGTTTTCGAACGAGAATTGCTTAAACTTAAAAATACTATCTGTTTATTGATAATATGAAGAATATAAAAAAGTTATATGTTAATATGTTTATAACTAAACCACTAATGTTTGATTAATATTTTCATAATATTATAAGAGTTATGGATCACATTCGATCTTCGAAAAATTTGCCTTAGAAAGACGATGTTGTAATTTCAAGTCATAAAGTTGAAGTATTAGGAGATTTGGAATTCTTCGTAATTTAAACATACGCTAACAGTGGCAAAAAGAAGGAAACTAAGGGTATAGTTATTTACCAGATGGAGACCAAAGAAGTTTAGCGATAGATTGTGGCTCTTGTTTTATCAATTGGTTGGAGGCTTAAGAAGGTGATATTAATCTTGGAGTGGAGGAAACAAGATCCTCAAACGAATATGCAGTAAAGATATGTTTTATACATGAAGTAAAAAGAGTAAACAAAGTGGATAAGAAGGAACTCATTGTTTATACACAGAGCAAAATCAATTTTGTTAAGTTTATTACAAACCACAGAAGAAGATGATGTTGAACCTGGGGTGATTTTTAGTAGATCATTCTTACGCATGACCAAGGCAATTACTGATTTCGGGGCTGGAACTGTCACAATATACCCTGATATTGATCCATTCTTGGAAGAAACCGAAGAAGAAGAAAAGAGCAATGATGATTGGGACCGTTTGCTTGATTTTAACATAGATGATTTACCACTGTTGGGTGAAGGACTTCCGTCATTCGTATGCAAAATAGGGAAGAGTAGCAGTAATAAGAAGTGGACAATGGAAAACCTCAACTTTTTCTATCAAGATATAGGAACATCTTCATCAGTGGGTGGTCATTTAACTCAAGAAGAAGTAGCTAAAGAAGCAATAGCGATCGGAATAAGCCAAAATTTTGCTTTATTAGAGGAAGAAAGGCCTATAATCGAGACAATGGCTTATCATGACAAATACAAGAAAATTCTCGATGAAGTTTGGAAAGACAAGGTGTAGTTAGATGGAAAGATTGTAAAAGAAGAAGAGGATACAGTAAAAAGGATTAAGGGTGAGGCGTTAAAAGAAAAAGACGACCCTAGAGCATTCATATTTCCCATCAGATTGGAGGGACATGTTAATAAAAATGCGTTAGCAGATACTAGGTCGGATATAAATATTATGCCTTTCCAAATCTATGTGCAGTTAGGGAGAGAAGATATAAAGAAGGTTTATAGAGGAATCACGATGATAAATCACACTCAGGCAGAAGCCACGGGGATACTTACAAATGTTCTCTGTCAGGTAGGGGTTATTACCTTGATTGCTAAGTTTCTAATCCTGGATATTCCAATTGACCGTGTATCACCAATATTTTTGTTGTCGGGGATTCTTGCGTACGAATGGTGCATAGTAATATACCCGGAGAGACTTTTTTTAACATTTGATGGGTTTTATCACCAAACATTCCATGCAGCAAGATCTGATGTTATGAGAAACGTAGAAAGTGATAGTGACGACAAGGAATATTACTAGATAAAAAGGAATACATTTAGAGCATTGATATATGGACTAAAACCTGCACCGTAAACTTGAACTGTAACGATCCAGCTGAGTTGAATTGTTATCTATAGAAAATCGTAACTTAACGCCATTCTAGAAATTAGCGTTTGGAAAAAAGGCGTTGTTGGTTTCCTTGGCTCGTTACCAGTACCATTAAAGAACGTTAACTGGAAGCCTGATTATAAGGGTTCGTATACTAAAAAAGAAGAAGCAACAGGGCAATGGCGAACTGAGATAAGGTTAACAGTTCCATACTGAAAAATTTATCTATAGGGATTCACAATGAAGAAAACAGACATGAAGTTATCAAAATACCACAAGTTGAGTGACATCATGTCACCCAACTGGTTTATAGAATGATGAAATGGAACAAGCTGGAATAAAGGAGTAGCTATATACTCCCGTTTTACTTTTATAACTATGTTTTAAAAAATAAAATCATTTATATAAATCCATATTGGATTACATTTGATGTACAGATAATTAATCTGATATGTAGAATAATTATTAATATCAAGTATATAAGTATTGAAATTATGTTAAAATAATAAATTGTGCAATATAAGGTTTGTAAATATATATAAAATATTATATATATATATAATATATATATATATAAAGATATATATAAATATATAATATATAATAATAAATATATATATAAATATAAATATAAGTGGGAAGTACGTCCGCACTTCTGGGAAAAGAGCACTGCACTATGTCTGGGAAGTTCCCCCACTTCAAGCGTTATCATAGATAATGACAAGGATAAAAAACACCTTTTCGGGAGGTCTTAGTTGATCAAAATAAACAAGATAAATCATTGTGTAGTTTTAGTGAGAGAAAGTAAAGAGAGGGGATGAACACAAAAAGATGAAAGATTAGATTAAGGAAAAAAGAAAAATGAACATCCACCCCCTCATGGAGAGCCATGAGGGGTATTTATACAAAAAGAAAAAAACTAACTATTCCTAGTTAACATAAAAGACCCATGCATGATACGCAGTGTCCAAAACTAATCCAATTCACGTGTAAGACGCCAGCTTCACTAAAAGTGAGGCTAACAATCTCCCTCCAAGATGGCGTCACACATGAATTGGTTACAATGTTCTCTAACAATCAAAAATAAAGAAAAAATGATAATAATGAAGTCCCAGTAATCCCCATGATAATAAGTTTGACAATCTACTTGAATACTCTAGCTTTATTTCTTCAGCTTGTAGACGAACGAAATGCTGAGGATGACATAGAATTTTTCTCTATCGAACCCGGTTTTGATTGGATTTTTGCACAAAACTTCCTGACATGACTTCAAAAACTTTCTTCATACGCTTCTGGTCATCACGAAGTTTCTGAATTAGCTGCATGTCTTGAGAACGCTTCATATTCTTGCACTTCTGGTCATGTCGAAGTATATCAGAATCTGCATCTCATTTGTCATCCTTGAAGTTTCACTTATCCGAAAACTTCGGCTTTATATGAATTATGCTCTGAACTTCTTCAGCTCCCTCCCAAACAGACACCCCTTAGACTGATAAGATTAGTAACATCGAACTTAAGGGAGGGATGATATCAACAACATCCTTTCTCACTTATGGGAAGCAACCCAGTCTTGATTGAATTCAGCCAAGTACACATTTTATCCCTTTTACCGAAGTCAAACTGTGACACCAAAAAGTAACAATTTGAAGCAGCTAATCATCTCTGCTACCCTCACCTCCGGCATAATTTTTATAAAGCCCGATCAAGTGAAACTTGTTGTGCTTCCCCTTGATGTGGTACATTTCTCCCCTCCAGGAAAGTTAAGATATGAATTGCTACACCAAAGTCAATTAAGTCCCGAGTGTACGCAATTTTCCCTTCTATGTAGTCGAGACGGTAACATCAAAACGGTAACATAAAAAATCAACTAAGTACCGGATGTACACATTTCTCCCTCCAGGATGATGACTAACTGAGGAATCATCCTACACATGTTATATCATATTCCAACTGGAATGCTTACTTACTTCTTACCCGGAATTGCATAGTAATGCTCTGTGAGAAGATTCGTACTCTCTTTACAATTTTCACTGACCAACCAACATAACTCCCCTTTATCAATTCTGTAGGCTAATACTGATGACCACTGATGGAGACAACCCGATGAAACGAACCCGAGAATGAAGCAAAATCCCCGACTTGTGACTTAATCTTGTACTATCCGCGTGATGAAGAACGGTGCAGAGGCAAATCTCTAAGTACCATATACTCACCCAAAAGTATATAAAAAATACAACACCTCTTGAAAAACTCCTCAACTACGTGAGACACTGAGTACTACAATGTAACTCCTTAAAGTGATAGCTATAACCCGTGAGTACTACAATGTAACTCCTTACATCGAGTATAACTAGATACATCAAGTCTTCATCACAAACCGTATATGCCCGAACAAGTCATCTTCGTTGACGAAAAACAAAGACGAAATAAGTACACTCCTCGTGAAATACTACTTCAATCCCAAATATGCATTATCGTACAAAAACCCCGTGGTCATTAAAAATCAATAATAGCCTTTGTGAATGAAGGTGAATTTTGATAAGGATCGTTTTAGTGTAATGTATTGTGTTTGTTGTGTTGGTGAAATCAATTAACGTTCACGGGATTTTACAATTCTATGACTTAAACCGTAAAACGAATCGACATTTACGGGATTTTACTAAATCAAGAAAAAACCGTGAATGATTTGATTCGGAATCAGCGGCGAAAAATTCCAAAAAAACTGAAAAATGTCAATAAATCATAGAAAACGATGTTTTTGGCCTTCGAAAAATCCTTAACCAGCTAAAGGGTGGTTACAGCGTGATCCGTCTCGTTTTTCTCTTCGATTTGAGAGGTCACGGGCCTAAAACGGACTTACGGATCAAAAGTTATGGCTGTTTTACTGAAACCCAATTTCGACCACACAAGATATTCCTAAAAAAAATCGTTACGACCAAAACAAAAAATTTGCTCATTCGATCCACTCGTTCGATTCCCGCTCGTTCGGGTCCGCTCGTTCGTTCGTCTCTTTCGATCTTCACTAGTTCGATCCTCACTCGTTCGATTCTTACTCGTTCGATCTTCACTAGTTCGATCCTCACTCGTTCGATTCTTACTCGTTCGATCTTCACTAGTTCGATCCTCACTCGTTCGATCCTTGTACAAAGAAACTCGTTCGGTCCTAGAAGAAATGAACTCGTTCGATCCACAAGTGAAAAACTAGTTCGGTCCCTAAAGAGGTAATCTCGTTCGGTCCTCGAAGGAAACCACTGGATCGGTCCAAACAAGAAAAAAAACTCGTTCGATCCAGGCAAGTACTTTGAACCCGTCCTTTTCTTCTTAGCGTCCTTGTGTTTGTCATAGCCACACACGAAATGACCACGACAAAAAGCTATTTAACCAAGAACGCTCGAACCAAAGAGCTCATAAAGGTACCAAATTACTAACGACCCCCCCCCCCAACACACACGAATACAATACACCCCTGGTTAGCTCTTGATACCAATTGACAAGGATAAAAAACACCTTTTCGGGAGGTCTTGGTTGATCAAAATAAACAAGATAAATCATTGTGTAGTTTTAGTAAGAGAAAGTAAAGAGAGGGGATGAACACAAAAAGATGAAAGATTAGATTAAGGAAAAAAGAAAAATGAACATCCACCCCCTCATGGAGAGCCATGAGGGGTATTTATACAAGAAGAAAAAAACTAACTATTCCTAGTTAACATAAAAGACCCCTGCGTGATACGCAGTGTCCAAAACTAATCCAATTCACGTGTAAGACGCCAGCTTCACTAAAAGTGAGGCTAACAGATAAAACTTGCCAAACACGATTTTAACTCATTATATATACACACATACTCACCAAAACCCGTCGGGTTGAGGGGTTGGTTTTTTGTTGGTTGTGTTTTTGTTTGTTTTTGGGGGGGGGGGGGTTCTCACAAAAACAAAGAAAAAGTTTTCAAAGATCATTCTACCAAGTTTTTAATCATGCCTAGGGTATGTTTATATAATTCCTTAAACTTGTTTATTATCAATTTGTTTAAATTCCTTGTCCATTAGGGTTTATAATAATCAGATTAGGGAAATTTAAATCCATGTTTCGTATGAACAATTAACCCTTTGAATTAGGATATTTAGAAGTTATTTGATGCATGCATGCTTGATATGGATTAATCTAAAAAAACACTGTTCATATTATGAATTTACATTTAAAAATAAATTGTTTGAAGATCATAAAATTTTTCATCAGCCCAGAAAGTACGCCGGTTTTGTCCTAAAACCGCCGCAATTTTCCCATTTTCCAGAATGTACGCCGCACTTTAGGGAAATACGCCGCACATTTTACATTAGAATGTTTAAAAAACCATCAAAACTATAACCATTTATACCAAATCATTTCTAACATAACTATAACTTTATTATTGATTGTTTTTTATGTGTAGACTATAGGAACACACGATGATAAGGCCGGATCATCAAGATCCAAACGCTCTAGACAACATGAAACTGTGGAAGAGCTATTGCTTCTACAAGTTCACCATGAGTTCTTGTTATGGGAAGGATGTAACAGAGATGCAAAGTCTAGGTACAACACTAGATTGGCCCAATTGCTTCCAAGACATATTTACTCACCTTGTTTTGTGAGATTGGGATGTGCTGAATAGAATAGGTGTGTGATGGAGAGATTTAATGACCAATTTGTAGAATTAGAGTGCGTGAAAGTTGGATCGATGAAGAGAAATTTACTTCATGGCATGATAAGAGCTTTTAAAATCAATCAACCAATTTATTCAACTTTGGCCACTAGTTTTATTCACTATGGAATTTACAATGTTTGTGCTGACGATGAATTAAAAACTAAGAAATCACAAGTTTAGACATGGTGGACGTGCTCATATTTTTGACCTTGTTGATTTACTCGAAGGTTTGGGACTATACAAGCGGTTGAGCTTGAGGAGAAGGTTTTAATGTTACATTGAAGAGGTTGCGTAGTAATGAGCATTTTAATGCTCAAGATTATTGGTTAAGCATTAGTTGTGAGGAAAACCTTAGTTTATCTAGGAGTCATACTTCTACTATCAGGAACCCAATTTTGAGGGTGATTCACAAGATGATTACTTATGGTTTATGTCAGAGGACGACTGGGTATGACAAGGTTCAGAAGAATGATCTATGGCTCTTGAGTATGTTTGATGCTAGACACCAAAATGGGTATGCGAATTGAACTTGGTTATTGCAAGATTGATGAAGAAAAAGGAATGGAACTAAAAAAAGAAAGTCAAATTGATGTTGAAGATAATCTCAAAGATTTCAAGGAAATTGGGTGTTGACTGAGGATTTGGTAAGGAGTTTGAGTTCTCTAATTTATTGTAGAGATTTAGATACGATTACACTTAGAGATTTGATCGACTCTGAGGGTAGGCTCATTCCTGAGGATCCACAGCCAGGTGTACCAAGAGTTGGTATTCCTAGACCTCCGAGAGCATCATTCAGGACTTGTATGATAGGATGGGTATGATGGAGATACGCCAAGAGGCGATAGTGCGGATGGAGTATAGGCAGTCATATCACTAGGACATGTACCAGGGAGTGTTCGAGCACATGGCTGCGGTTTATAGTGTTCTACTGTAGGGAGCCTACAACCCACCTGGTTATGCTCAGCCACAGTATGACCAGTACTATCAGCAATACCCACCTCTGCCACCACAGTATCCACCATAGAATTAGCAGTAGCATGATGATGATGAGTAGTGTCGAGACGACACGAGTTGGTTATGTGACCGCATATTTTGGGTCACTTATGTTCTGAAAACAATTTCTCTAAAACAATTATTATTATTATTATTATGGTGTGTAAAAAGCATTGGTTGGCATTAAAACAATATTATTGTACTTTTTATTAATAATTAATTAGGATTATTATTATTATTTGTGTGCTACGCAATGTTTATATTTGTAACATGAAAAAAAGAAAAAAGAAAGAAAGGCGCGAAGATGAAATGACGTGAACCAAAGATTCAGAATATCAATCACAATTGAAAAATATTATTTTACTTTCCTATTTTATCTTCTCTTTAATATTTTCACATTGAGGACAATGCTCATATTAAGTATGGGGGGGATAAACTAGAAAAGTTAAAATTAAACAGTTAAAGTTAAAAAGAAAATTATTGAAAAATAACATTTTATTGATCACATATAAGCAATCTGACTCTGGATTGATAACATTACTAGCATATTTATACCACCCAGAAAAATTGTAAGGATTAGATCTTAAGAATTCAGGTATCCATCTTTGATACCCAAGATGATTTTTATCTTTAGCTTTCTCGAGTTAAGGAGTGAGCAATTACAGATATCTCATCCGTCGTTACGG
>BQNB010130926.1:0-18859 GCA_026074375.1 Tanacetum coccineum
GTCCTTATTTGGGAAAACGTTTTCTGGGGCAGGTTTTTCTGATTTTAGGGGGAAAATCTGATTTCAAATATATATTTGAATTAAAACAATCTTTATATTTAAAAAAATATTTTGTCTAATTTTCTTTTGTAAAAAGGTTTTGTTACATTTAAAAAAATGTAAAGTTTAGGACAAAATTATATAACTTTGATCATTTAACAAATTAATCATTTGTTTATACATACCTTAAGTGATTTACGTCGAAATAAAAATTTACGACTAATAACTTGTTTACGTTTAATTTTACGTAGAACGTTTTTACATTTTGTGATTATCGAAACGTAGAGAAGTCAAAAAATATAAATAACATTTTTAGACATTATTTGTATTAACAAACATCAAGGAGTCAGCCCATCGAAACCACTTACGATCCCTAAAGCGTTCAGTAAGCTTATTTTCCTCATTTTCAACTCTTCGTGCTTAGATTTTCAAATGTATGTTCATAGTTTGACACAGATTTTGTTTTCTCAGAAACTTGCAATGAGTCAGCCCATCGAAACCACTTACCGTCCCTAAAGAGTTCAGACCTTTGGTGTGATGTAAGAAGAAGTGTAATAACATCACAAAAGTGTTGCGCATAACAACACAGTAACCACGAGTTTAGGCAAACACCCCGCCGCGAAGCGCGAGATTAAAACCTTGTTATGGTCATTTGTTAGAGTTGCAAGTGATTTGAATTTTGAAATGTAGTAGTAACGAATATGTCTTTAGCCAAGTTTAATGAAACTTTATCATTCCATAAGTAACCAACCACATATGTAAGAAAAAGTCTAGATTTAGGGATGACAAAGAAACTTAAATCTGATGGGGAAATTCAAAACCCGAATTAATTTAGGCGGGGAGTGATTTCAAGCTTTAGGGTCGTATATAAATAATATATGTATATATAATATACTACTTATATTAACCAAACCAAATCAAGTGACCCTTGATAAGGTCTAAAGAAAGAAAATCAATGAAATCCGAGTAGTATGATATTCCCGGGTCGTTTTCCCGACGAGGAATGCAAATTTGAGAGTCGAGAGTCGGTTTGATATTTGATGTTTGAATACAACAAGATTTTGATTTGTTTTCTAATTCTACGGGAAAATCAAGTAAGACAATCTAAAAACGAAGGTAATTAAGGCTAAATCACTAAAATGATAACGGGAATCCTAAAAAACGCGACTTAAGACCTAAATTATCAAAATTTTAATCCTAAAATGATTTTTTTAACTTTTATACATCCTAAATGACTAAAATGAAAGAATAAGCAAAGGAAAACCTAAAACGAAAGCATTTAAAGCTAAAAACACGAAGAAAACGAGAACGGGATCTAATCCCGTTCTTTAAAAAACTAAAATCTACAAATTTAGCCCTACGAATGCAAATTCAATTTTCTACAGTCCTAAATGATAAAAGAAAATTTAAAAAAAAAGAATTATATTTTTTTGACTTTTATATTTTTTTATTATGAATTAAAAACACTTTAATCTAAATAAATGATTTAAAAATATCAAACTATTTTATAAAAAATCTAAAAAATTACAAAAAGTACCTAATGACAAACAGTTTCTATGAAAAATAAAACGGGCTCAAGTGCTTAACTAAATAAGCCAAGAAAAAACCAAATAAGCTGCGAACTAGCTTATGGCTTAAGGGTTGAAAAAGGTGTTATGTATTTAATTTGGTAAACTAAAATCAGATGGCCCTACTGGTGCTGTGGTAGTGAGAGTGTGTGTTAAATATGTTGGTTTGCAAAGGGGAGGTCACAGGTTCGACCCCTGTGACCTCTTCTTTTTTAAAAACATTTTTTTCTTTTTTTTAGACTTATAAAATAAGCAAAATCAACAAACTTTAAAAAAAGCAACTTTTTGTAAAAGTCTAAAATAAGCTGGTAAAAAGGCAAAATAAGCTGACAGATTTGCTTTTTTCAAACTTAAACTAAATGGCTTAACTGTTTAGATTTTTAAACACAATAAGCAAATGAAAAAGGGAAAACAAGCTTAAACAGATAAAGAGCTATATCTAATGAGCATTAATGAACAAATTAAGCTAAGAAATCAAGCTGGAAAGCCTTAAAAAGCCAATAAGCTTTTTGGCTAAAACTGTTAGCCAAACAACTTAGGGACACTTTTCTAGCTTATTTTTAAGCTAGAAAATGGATCCTTATGGCTTAGAGGCTTATACCACTGAAAAGCCTGTCCAACAAGCTACACTAATCAGCAAAGAGAAATGAGTTTGAAATTCAAACAAGCTACTAAAAAGTCTAATGAAAAAGCTGGTTCACACAGATTACTACTTTTTGGTTTTCTCTTTAAAAGACAAATGGCTTTTTGCAGCCTTAATTTTAAGCTAGTTAATGATCACTAAAACCCAAAATAAGCTAAAACAGGTCAAAATTATGCTACTAACTACTTGTGCAAACAATATCAGAAGCTAAAGCTAACATTAACTAGGCTAAAATTAAATTTAAAAAAATAATTTTTTTTTCTTTTTAACTAAAAACTAAAACAAGAGTTGACAGATTTTGAGTAAGGCAAATGCACACTTAACCAAACTTTTGTCACTGCATTTAGGCACAAAATAAAACATAAACCAAACCTTAAAACTACTGTTTAAACAAAAAACAAATAGAAACAGTTTCAAAGAGTTTGAAAGCCACAGATTCTAGGAATTTGTATGAAACAGCCTTAAACTTGTTTTTAAACTTTAAAACTTTGAAAAACAGATTACAAACAACTTGGAAGGGCTTGTTAAAGATGACAAAGTGACCCAGAACAATTTTAAACTATTTTGACCCACTTTGGACTCTTATCCCAAACACTCCTTTAAATTATCAAAATCCATTTTTAAGCTTGTTTAGACTGATTTAAGCCAAGAATTGTAAAAGCAGATGATTAACAATCAATATCAAGCATTAATAAGCAATTTTCAACAGATAATAAGCACTTAAATTAAGCAAACAAAGATAAGCAATTTTAAGCTAAAAAGACAGATATTTGGCTAAATCTAGAATTAAGAGTTTTAAACTACAAGCTAAGCATATTAAGCAATCTTAAGACATAATAAGCATGATTAAGCAAATATAAGCAGAAATAAGCAATGCTACAGTAAATAAGCTAAAATTTGAAAATAAAGAACTTACAAAGCCCTTGCTAAAAAACAGGGCAAATAAGCTCTTAAGAGTTTTGTCTACAAGCTCTAGCTTGTTTAAAACAAGCTAGTAAAAACCTATAAGCCCTTCCCTTTTTGGCTTATCTTCCAAATAGCTTTTTGAGTGATTTCTTTGTGAACTAGTTCTTAAACAACACAAAACTAGAAAGTTTTCATTGTTTAAGTTATAAACAGTTTATAAGAGCTTATAAAGAGCTTTTTGAAACTTTTTTAAAGTAATGAAACAGTAGTAAGTAAAACAGGATTTTAAGATATAAACTTAAATTTTCATTAAACTTAAAAGGAGTACAAGACTTTGAAAAGTAAAATTACAATAAGCTAAATGTAACTAATATAAGCTGTAAAACTAAACTAGGTGCCTCATATGGGCTTACAAGGTCATATTTATAGATAAACTTCAAAGTCTTCATTTCTTGGACTTGTGTTTCTTCACTGAGTGTAAACTGAGGTGTGTTTGTTGAGTGAGTAAGTCATAAGTCGATCTCAACCATCAGATTTGAGTGTCCTCCAAGCTCTATAATCTCCACATTTGATTTTCTTGTTTTATCTCTTGACGAATAGGGTATTAGGGGATTGCCAACATGGCAAATGGCCCATGTAAAAGGGGATTGAGGGGTGGTGATGGTTTTGTCTTGTGTTGCAGGGGGTGCAGGGATGAAGACACAATTAAGGTAATTTGGCGTCAAATTAGGTTTTTTCGTTTGTATTCTGTTTTAGTAATAACAGGGGTGAGGGTTTGTGGGTTTGGCAAGATTTGCCCCTCACCTTGTATGGTATGTTTGCAACCACATTCCTTGTGGTTTAAATGATATAAAGGAGTTGGCAGTTTTGGCCCCTCAATTTGTATGTTATGTTTGCATGGAAAGTCCTTGTGGTGTAATGGAGTTAACAACTTAACAGCCTCATCAATAGGCTCGTTTAAGTGTTGTGTTTGGGCCATGGTTTGGGCCGGTTAAGGGTTTTTTTTTGGATTTGGACTATTAAAAGACTTCATAATGTTTAAATGGGCTGACCCGACCCATTAGATGGATACGGGTTGGCCCATTTAACATTTCTTCGATATCGGCTTTTGTTAGCCTTAAAATATGGTGACATTTCGGAATTACATTAGTAATCATTAGGCAAGACAACAAGGACTAGAATTGTCAAGTTAGGATAGTCTTGACCTATATATATCCCCTCCATACTTCCATGGAGGGGTGAGGATTCATAATTTTGTAATAAGGTGTGTGTGTTTCTCTCTCTAGAACACACACATCTTCCCTTTTCTCTCACTAATAATATGGCTAAACATTTGTTCAATCCTCCCCGACCTCCGGATCTTTCTTGCGTAGCTAGTGATTTCTTATTTATAACAATTGGTATCAAGAGCTAACCGGGGGTGTATTGTATTCGAGTGTGTTGTGTTAGTGATTTCGTTTTTTTATGAGCTCATTGGTTCGGCGTCGTTACTTGGCTTAATCGCGTGTCCTCGTGGTTCTTTCTTGCGTTGCTAAGTCATACGCACGTTCAAAAGAAGATAAAAACGTCCAAAGTACGAGTTTGGATCGAACGAGCAACATACTAGTAAGGATCGAACGAGTGACTTTAACAAGGATCGAACGAGTTTGGATCGAACTAGCGAAGATCGAACGAGTGGTGTGTTTGGATCGAACTAGAGTGCATCGAACGAGTGTTCTTTGTTTCGATCGAACGAGTGTTTTTTTCTCGATCGAACGAGTGTTTTTAAGATTTGGATCGAACGAGTGTTCATTGTTTCGATCGAACGAGCTTCATCTTTGTTTGATCGAACGAGTGCATTTTCCATTAGGATCGAACAAGCTCATTCGAACAAGCATCATCGAACTAGCAATAACCGAACGAGCGGACCGAACGAGCGGAAATTTTCGAGGATCGAACGACCGGATCGAACGAGAGGAATCGAACGAGTGGAATCGAACGAGCAAAAAATATTTTTGGACCGAACGAAATTTTTTTCTAGCAATCTTGTGTGACGAAAACGGTTTCAGTAAAACAGCCATAACTTTTGATCCGTAAGTCCGTTTTAGGCCCGTGACCTCTCAAATCGAAGAGAAAAACGAGACGGATCACGCTGTAACCAACCTTTAGCTGGTTAAGGATTTTCGAGGCCAAAAAACATCGTTTTCTATGTTTATTGGACATTTTTCAGTTTTTTTTTTTTTTTTTTTTTTTTTTTTTTTTTTACTGGAATTTTTCGTCGCTGTTCCGAATTCAAAATCACTCACGGTTTTCTATTGATTTTGTAAAATCCCGTTAATTCATTTATCGGTTTTAATCATAGACCTGTAAAAATCCCTTGAATGTTTAATTAATAACAAACAAAACACAACAAATCACGTTACATAACTATACAAAAGTTCCGAATAAGATTCACTACAAAAAAAACAAAAAAAAAATGACAAACGGCTAGAGAAGATTCGGACTTAAGATGAACCAAGTAATCACGAAGTTGATTTGGTATCCCTCATTTGAGATTGAAGTTGGATTTCATGAAGGCGTCTACTTATTTCATCATCGAGACTTCCTTCTATTTTCTACCCCTTTTCCTTAAACCCAATCTATCGATTGATGACTTGCTTGAACGTACAACGGATTTGATTGAGACTTGAATTATCTAGTTCCAGCAGTCAGGGGTGGTTGGTTGCAGACCTGGTTAACTATCACTTAAAGGAGTTACGTTGTAGTACTCAGTGTCACACGCAGAAGACGATGTGGATAATTTCAAGAGGTGTTGTACTTCTCATACTTTCGGAGTGGGTATAGAGTACGTAAAGATCTAATCTTGCACCGTTCTTCAATCAACAACGTACTAGATTAAGTAACAAATTTGGGGGATTCTACTTCATTTTCAAGTTTGGTATATCGGGTTTACTTCACCAAGTGATTACAACAATAGCCGACAGAATACGAGGTTGGAAAGTTAGCCAGAGAGTTTAAAGGTTGAGATGCAATCAGCACTTCTCACGGGTATTTTTGTGCCATTTCAAGACAACGATACTTCACAGTCTAAGCAAAATCTTCAAAGTTCTTCAATGACATTCATTCAAGACCTTGATTATACCAAGTGTTCTTGATTCTTGCTTCAACTCCTCTACGGTTTGTGAAGTCAAAGATGGTAATGATTCTTTTGTAAATCAAGATTTGTGCTTATGACAAGAACTTCTCGCGTATATGGACGTACACGACAATGATGCTTCCGAGAGTTCGCAACCATCATGGGGGAAAATGTGTACATCCGGGACTTAGTTGACTTTGATGTTACCGTGTCAACTTCCAAGGGGAAGTAGTGTAGACTACTTTACTTAGTATGGTTTGTGAAGTATTATGCATATGTGAGAAGAATTGTTGCTGATTTCTCGCATGTACCCCCGAACGAATATTCACCAAGCCCTAATGACAAGAAGCAGTGGTCGTTGGTGTGGTTTGACTTCTACAAATTCCGCTGTGCACGTCGATGACAAGTAGAAGATGGTTGGAGCTACATCAAAGTTTCAGAACCTGCTTAAGATAGGGATGTTGGTTTGGGGGGAAGCTGATTCAGAAACTTCGCCAAAAAGGAGTCTATGAAGAAAGCTTTTTTAGACATGCTGCATGAATTGGGGGGAAGTTAATCCAGTTCATGCATACTACAATGGTTCCTGTACAAGTAAAGACAACGAAGATCCAAGCTGGAGTACAAGTTTCAAGAACAGGAGAACTTCGAAGACATCTTCAGCTTTGGAAGCACTTTGGAAGACATTTTTTATGTTTTTGTTTGTACATGATAGGAACATTGTAAGTAATTCCGTATGTCCACATATTGGGGGAAGATTGTTAGCCTTAAAATATGGTGACATATCGGAATTACATTAGTAATCATTAGGCAAGACTACAAGGACTAGAATTGTCAAGTTAGGATAGTCTTGACCTATATATATCCCCTCCATACTTCCATGGAGGGGTGAGGATTCATAATTTTGTAATAAGGTGTGTGTGTTTCTCTCTCTAGAATACACACATCTTTCTTGTGTAGCTAGTGATTTCTTATTATAATAGCTTTGTCTTTGACTTTGACTTTGTCGGAGTTGACTTTTTGGTTGACTTTGACTTCGACTTTTTGACTTTTCACACTCTTTCTATTCTGTGCTCGGTTTTGTCCATTTTGCTTCGATTGTTGTTCTTTTCTTAGATATCCGTTACCTGCATAATATAAATGCAAAACACACAAATACAATGTATTTTTGGTATGTTTTTGGTCTTTTAAGTCCGTTTTATTAGGTCAAAGGTATGTGTATTTAAGCACATACCAAAATCCCCCATACTAAACTATTGTCGTGTCCTCACGCAATGCTACAAGTAAACACTTAAGAAAACTAAGAATCTCAATTCCCCTTGACTAATTACCTCAAAAAGTAGCTAAGCGTTCATCAAGAGGAATTAAAGAATCAATAGCTTTGAAAAGCCCTATTTTGACCATTTTTCAATATTTACACTTATTCCATACATATTTTTGTGTATTTTTCCTTTTCCTCATTTTTTTTACTTTTCATTTCAAGCAACTAACTAACATGTTTGACTTTCGTTATTTTTATAACTTTAGGGATCATAGAACAAGAAATATTTCAATCCTAAAATGCCCAAGAATGATAAATTAATCATCCCCGACTTTTCACTCGTTTCAAACTAAGCTTAAAATGAAATCACCGTTAAATATGAGTAACCATTAAATATGAGTTAAGATGCTAACACTACTCATATTTGTACCTTGTAAACTTTTCACTCCCGATAATTATTATATCTTAGGTGGATGTGCTTATTTTGAATTTCAACCATAGATCAACGTTTTGCAAAATTTCTATGCTTCACGTTCCTCCCAAAAGTAATGAGTTTGAAGGCGAGATCATCCCATGTAGCGACTTTCGTCTCGGCACATCCCTACCTTGCGGCTAAGTGACCAGGCTTTTGACACCCCACAGAGACTAGTATCGGGACTCACGGACCTTCGGTTTCAAAACTCTTAGGTTTCTCGTATATACATAAAATCACAACTTAAAACGAAATAGTCTTAGTTCAAAAGCATATTTAAATTTAAGAAAGAAAAAGGAGGTTTTCCCATATATTTATTAAATCGCATTTACTACACTTAATATAATTACATAATCTTTTAACTAAGGACATCTCGACCTTGTAAAAGTCCTTGCTAACATAGTTGGTGGGCCGGCAAGATGCACAAACTTTTATCAGTTTTTGGATAATTACTATGTGCCTTATTTAGAAGACCCCGTCAATATCGGTTGTGAGACGGTAAGTGCAGTATACTTATTCGCCATAGTTTTATGCATTACCTATTTTTTACATTTTTTAACATATAAATACCTTACGATATAAGAGAAAATTTTTTTTAGAAAATTTAAGTTTAATTTGAAACTAAAATTATTTGTGATATCATTCCATTTTTCCAAAAATTGTTGATTTAAGTTTGAATTTTCGTAAAAGAGCACGTAGTATTTAGGTCCAGTTTAGAGCTTATGGCGAAGGAAAAAGCCCACAAAACTACATTATTGAGCTCTTAGATTTCCAACAATCCTTGTTTAGCATCTAACTCATTAAATTACTCTATTCATTTTTGTTCTATCGCAAATTAAAAATCTTTACTTAAAAAGATCCGTGAATGCTTAGTTCTAGGTTAAGGGACAATGTAGAGCTCAACGCTCGATCGAGTCAAAATTTATTCTTATTCTACCCAGCAGGAAAGTCAACATTGTGATAAAACACTTATTTTATTTTTTTGAAAAATTAATATTTTTTTCATTTTTTTGGTATTTTGGTGGTAAAAACAGGATTACGTGAAAACAACGGCTGCAGGCAAAATCAAATCGATAGATCCCCCCATACTAGAACTGAACATTGTCCTCAATGTTTTAAGAAGGGTCTCTATGTAAATCTAAGGCCGTTTGTTAAGTATGCCAAAAGATAAATGTTAGTCGATTAGATTTGGATATTGGATTCCCAAAATAAAGCCGAGGATGTGAAGCTTGAGTGATCGAAGGACAAAAACCGCAAGCACGAGAGGCTTCAAACATCCGGGACAATCCTGGACACTCGTCATAAAAATACAAGCATACGAGAATGGAAGAGGCACACCTCATCATGTTACACTTATTAGAAAATAAAAAGAAGATAAAAGGATAAGCATGGGTTGCCTCCCACGAAGCGCTTGTTTTAGGTCACTAAGCTTGACCCGTCGCTGAATTCATTGGTCCTTGGGGAAGGTTTGGAGATCCGGGACAACCACAGTTGGTATGTCCCCTCCAAAGTAGTGCTTGAGTCTATGACAGTTCACCTTGAAATTTGGCTTGTCGGTTTAAGATAACTCGACGGTGCCATAAGGGAAAACTTAGGAAACGGTGAACGGTCCGGTCCAACGGGTTTTAAGTTTACCTGAGAAAATCTTCAATCGAGAATTAAAAAGAAGGACTCGGTCACCAACGTTGAAAACACAGTTCTTGATTTTGGAGTCATGGGTCTTCTTTGTCTTCTCTTTTTAAATCAAAGAGTTCTCGTAGGGTTGATCACGAAGTTCATTTAATTCATTGAGTTGAACTTTCCGGTGATCACCCGCGAACTTAAGGTCAAAGTTTGCATGCTTCAAGGCCCAATAGGCTTTGTGCTCGAGCTCGATCGGTAGATGATATGCCTTTTCGTACACGAGCTTGTAAGGAGTACACCCGATGGGTATTTTGAAAGCGGTACGGAAGGCCCATAGTGCATCATATAATTTATCTGATCAAGAGGCACGGTTCTCGCCTACGGTCCTTTCAAAGATTCTTTTCAAACCACGGTTAGAGACTTCAACTTGCCCACTAGTTTGTGGGTGATACGCAGTAGCAAGGCGGTGAGTGACACCGCACTTAAGCATGACCTTTACGAATTGGTCATTGCAAAAGTGCGTATCGAGATCACTAATGATAGCGCGGAGAGTTCCAAACCAAGCAAAGAGAGATTGTAAAATTTTAACAATAACTCGGGCATCGTTGGTGGGGAGCGCTTTTGCTTCAACCCATTTCGATAAGTAATCAACCGCCAGGAGTATATACTTGTTCCCTCGTGAAGACGGGAACGGCCCCATAAAATCGATACCCCAAACGTCGAAAATCTCGCAAACTTGGATGGCATTTTGGGGCATTTCATCTTTTTGCAAGATTTTCTCGTGACGTTGACAAGAGTCACATGATTTGACTAAGTCATGGGCATCACGATAGATTGTGGGCCAATAAAAATTGGAGTCAAACACCTTTTTAGTGGTGTAGTTCGGGCCATGATGTCCCCCGATGGGTCCATTATGGCAAGCCTTAAGAACATCAATGGCTTCTTGGCCGTGAACACACCGTCAGATGACTTGATCCGCACAGATTTTAAACAAGAAGGGGTCGTCCCAAAAGTAATGCTTAACATCCCTAAAAAACTTGTTCTTTTGTTAGGACGACATCCTTTTTACAACAAAGTTCCCAGCATGGTAATTAGCAAAATCGGCAAACCATGGGGTACTAGAATCACCACGAAAAGATACCATACTAAGTGTTTCGAGAGGAAATGTTTCATTTATTTCCTTTTTATCGAGCACACTTTGGTGAGGATTCTCTAATCGGGACAAATGGTCGACGGCGAGGTTCTCGGCTCCTTTTTTATCACGGATGATGATATCAAATTCTTGAAGGAGGAGAACCCACCGGAGCAACCTCGGCTTAGCATCTTGCTTATTAAAAAGGTATTTTAATGTCGAGTGATCCGTATACACTATGCTTTTTGACAAGACTAAGTAAGGCCAGAATTTCTCAAAAGCATACACCACGGCAAGTAATTCTTTTTCCGTCGTGGTGTAATGAGCTTGAGCATCGGTCATAGTTTTGCTTGCATAGTGTATAGGCTGAAAATGTTTTGTTTTTTGTTGCCCCAAGACTGCACCTATTGCAAAATCACTCGGTCACACATGAGCTCAAAAGGTAGGTCTCAATCGGGGGCAACTAATATTGGTGCTTCGGTTAATTTTTTCTTAAGTGTTTGAAAAGCTTCAATACACTCTTTGGAGAAGAAGAACGGAGTATCTTTTTCAAGAAGACGGGTCATCGGCCGGGCTATTTTTGAGAAATCTTGAATAAATCTACGATAAAACCCGGCGTGACCAAGAAAACTCCGAATTCCTTTGACGGTGGTGGGATGAGGTAGCTTAGCAATAACATCAACTTTAGCCTTATCAACCTCAATCCCGTTCATGGAAATCTTATGGCCAAGGACAAAACCTTCCTTGACCATAAAGTGACTCTTTTCCCAATTTAGACAAAGATTGGTGTCTTCACACCGTTTAAGCATCTTGTCTAAATGGGAGAGGCAAGTTTCGAATGAATTCCCAAAGACCGAGAAGTCGTCCATAAAGACTTTCATCATTTTTTCGATCATATCGTGAAAGATAGCCATCATACATCTTTGGAACGTGCCCGATACATTGCATAAGCCGAAAGGCATGCGACGTTAGGCAAACATTCCATAAGGACACGTGAATGTGGTTTTTTCTTGATCTTAAGGGTCGATGGGAATTTGGAAGTAACCCAAGAAACCGTCAAGAAAACAATAGAATTCGTTTCCCGCTAGTCTCTCAAGCATTTGGTCCATAAAGGGTAATGGAAAGTGGTCTTTACAGGTGGCGTCATTTAACTTTCAGTAGTCAATGCATACACGCTACCTCGTAACCAATCGAGTAGGAATTAACTCGTTTTCATCATTTTCAACATCTGTAAAGCCACCCTTTTTCGGTACACAATGCACGGGGCTCACCCACGGACTGTCCGAGATAGGGTAAATTAATCCGGCATCAAGGAGTTTAAGAACCTCCTTTTTGATTACCTCATAGATTTTATTATTGACCCTTCTTTGGTGTTGGACTGCCGGTTTGAAGTCATCCTCCATTAGAATCTTGTGTGTATAAAATTCCGGGTTAATACCCTTAATGTCGGAAAGTTTCCAAGCAATGGCTTGCTTGTGTGACTTCAAAACCTTTATGAGAGCGGCTTTCTCCTCATCTTTCAAGTCTTTAGCAATTATGACGGGTAATTTGTCGGTACCCTCCAAAAATGCATATTCAAGATGAGGCGGTAAGTCCTTAAGTTCGACCTCGGGTGGTTCATCAATTGAAGATTTTTCATTTTTAGGTTCAACAACTTTAAGTTCTTATGGAGGGAGAGGTGGTGATGATGGATCATCATTAAGAAATTCTTCAAGAAGAAGAATGTCTCCCTCCGAATCATAGTAAGAGTCATCAATTTCCGGTGAAATTGGCTCATCTTTAATAGCTTGGAAAGAATCGGTTTCCTCGAGAAGAAAATCACTATCCCCGAAGGGAGTGAGAGTAGGAGAAGAGGTAGAAACAATTAGTTCCGTAGATGGAGTGAGATTACCACTCACGGAAAATCCAAGAACTTCTTGAGTATACTCCTCACAAGCAACGTCAATGATGTCGATTCGGTTAACCGAATTATCATAATTAGAGGAGTATCTCGAAGTTTGATCAAGATTGAATGTTACGGCATTATTGCCAACACGAAGAGTTAATTCTCCCGCGTAAACATCAATCAAAGCACGTCCGGTCTTTAAAAAGGATCTCCTGAGAATTAGAGGAACTCGGAGATCGGAATCAAAGTCAACGACTACAAAGTCGGCCGGAAAATGGAACTTTCCTACTTTTATAAAGACATCTTCGGCGACACCGATCGGTTGAGAAATTGACCGGTCCGCAAGTTCGAGAGTCATACAAGTAGGAGTAAGTTCGGGAAGGGAAAGCTTTTTCCATACGAAAAGTGGCATGAGGTTAATGCTAGCGCCAAGATCGACTAAGGCTAAGCATACATCCATTTCGGGAAAATCACATGGGATGAGAAATTTGCCGGGGTCTCCAAGTTTTTCGGGTAACTTTTTGAGGAGAACCGCCGAACAATGCTCATTCAACGGAGTTCTTGCGAATTCAAACAATTTTTCTTTATTGCTCAACAAACCCTTAATGGTCGCGGCAAACTTAGGCATGAGAATGAGATCATCCGTGACGCTAATGTCAAATGCAAATCTTGGAAGATTTAGAAGAATTTCTCCATTTGGTTGTTAGCCTTTTCGCGGAGCTTTTGATCATTAAGTCTAGAAGGATATGGAATTAACGGTTTCGGGTTAGGCTTCAGAGCATTAACGGGCTCAACAACGGGAGCAACAATGGGATCAGAATTTGGTACTTGAGTTTCAACTTGTTTTGGGCTGTGTCTTATAATATATAATGTTTTTGCTATTGAGTCTTGTGTCTGCTTGTATTTTATTTTGCGTATATTTGTGAATAAAGGCTACGGCAAAGGTTTGGAAAAGTGTTGAAAAAAGGCTATGGCTTATTTGTTCTTTTTGTTTTTAGTTTACAATTATATAAAGATTTTTATAGGATAGCTTATTAAGTTGTAAAACTGTTCTTTTATCAAGTTCTTAGTTCTTATTATGTGTCTAACCAGTTTCAAAGGTGTGTTTGGTTTTTGCTTATTGGTTAACAAGATCTTTTCTTTCTTTTATAAAAACCAAGCATGCATATCTAGGACTATATAAAAGAGTTTATTCATGTTTAAAAACAGCTTTTTGTCATCTTATTACAGCTTATTTGGTCTTGGCTTAACTGATAAGGGAGTGTTTGGATGTGGCTTATGTGATAAAAAGACTTTACTTTTACTAGCTTAACCATTTCCAGCTTATTTCTTAGCTCTTTCCGTGGATTATTGGTGCATAACCAGCTTATTGTGACAAGTATTTTTGTGCTTATTCTGGTGTAAAGGACAGTTTGTTTGCATTCAAAAAAGGACAAAAACCTTTGTTTGAATTGTTGAGAACAACAAGGGAACACAGATCCTATTTTTTAGCTGAAACAAAAAGGACGGTTTGTGTTTGTTTCTAACAAGACAAAAAGAGTACGATAGCGAGTTGATTGTGGTCCCCAATTTTCATTAGCGAGTTGGCAAAAGTTCTAGTAACATGGTGTAGCGACTTAATGGTAGCGACTTAATGGTTGCGAGTTGTACAGGTTGTTCGAAGTCTTATATAATTTAGCGACATCGTAACAAAACTCTGTCCATTTGTCCTCGTGGTAGCGAGTTGATCTCGTATCTTCTAGCGAGTTGTTAACTCACATAAACCGAAACTCTCCAATACTCATTAAATCTTCACAAGAAGCATTAAGTACAACACTAATTATAATTTACAAGTTAAACGATTGAGTTTCGAGTGATTTTGGGTTTTTTGGGTTTCGATTTCGATTGTTCACGGGTCTTCTAACTTATACCATTATGATCGTGATCCTTTTTCGATCATTGTGGTGTGTTCATTTATTACTGTCAATAACCGTATGACTCCGCGAGATTAAATTTGAAGACGTTCATTTCTTATAAGTTTTAAACGAAGAAGAAAGGTAGAAATGGAGGGAACACGCAAGTTATTAATTAATTAGAATTCAAAATTGACACATGCAATCCCTATAGTTCAAGACAACTTCATATCTAGTCCTTTCTTATTTATTAACCCTTAATGTTGAAACTACATTACACCGTTAGTCCTTGGTTATTATAAACAGCCTGTTAGCCCTCCAAATAGAATCGTTATTGCACTGTTAGTCCCTACAACTATAATTAACAACCGTTAAGCATTTAACTTGGATTTCAATTACACCGTTAGTCCTTGTTTGTATTTTAATCAATCGTTAATCATTTTAAGTTAAAAGTGTGATAACTGTTACCCCTTTTTAGCTCATCAATCGTTAACAATAGTTCAAGTACTTCAAATACAACAACGATTTCACCAATAACAATTCTATTTTTTACGATTTCTTCTTGATTTTGTAAAATCCCGTAAAAGTTTATTCTTTTCTCGGTTTAAATCATAGATTTATAAAATCCCGTGACGTATAATTTCTTTCTCACAACCACAACAAATCACTCAATCTACTTAAGATCCATAATTTCATTTCACACATCGAATTTCAATGGAATCTTTGAATTATAAGTCACAAGAGAGAGAGAGAGCTGCATCAGTTGCAACAAATGCAAGACAAAGCAAAGGAAAGTTGCATGACATCTTTTTGACTACTTCATTCATTTCTCTAGGTTCTTTCATACAATAAATTAAAAATCAATGGATGTTTCGAACGGGCATTTGCGACACTCTTTGAACAAGATGTTCAGACTTTCATATGCTCAATGTTACTTCACTTGAATCAACTTGAAAAAGATGAATTTCAAGAAGATAGATCCATGGCTGCCTTTTGTGGGATCAACAAACAATTTTAGATGTTCATCGATTCGCAATTCACTTGGGATTATGACAGTCAAATGACAGAAAAGTATTTTGCTGAATACACTCGAATTGAGGTTCGACAATTCCGTGATTCATTGATCCAACACATGGAATCTGTTAAGAAGTCCATTGATGAAAAACGACAGTATGATAGAAGGGTGAATAAAAGACTGATGCAGATGCAAGAGAGTAAGGTTGTTTCGAGTAAAGAATTAGATGCTAGTTTAGTTGTTACAGAATGCAGTGGGACAAAGTCAGATGAGCATATTACAAGCAGTAGTTCAGGGACTTATATCACACATGTTGTGGATGCAGATATCAGACCAGTAAATGACCAAGTGTCATCTGCTGAGGTACATTTGACTACTCAACATAATATCCTTGCTAATGAACAACAACATACTGATCAATCTAAACCAAGTTTTGACACATATCTGTTGGAAAAGGTTGATAGCAATACCACTCCGAATTCAACAAATATGAGTCATAGGGGAGGAGAGATTGACCAGGATGCTGAACAAGATCAAGTAAAAATTCCTTTGCTTAAGGATGAGTTTCTCAAAACGAATGATATGGTTGAAAAAGAAGTTTATAATGAACTTTCAAACAGATTTTTACAACTTGAAAAACATTGTATTTCACTTGAAATTTCAATGCAACAAAAGGAAGAAAGTTTTCAAAGTAACAAACCATGTAAGAATCAGGAGTCTCCTGAGTTTCGTGAATTTTTTGAGATCAATGATTTGAAAGCTCAGCTACAGGCCAAAACCACACTAATTTGCAACTTGAAGAATCAAATTAAAAGTGTGAAGGAAGCAAGTAATGAAGCCAAACTTAAAAAGGAAATTAATGTTTTGGAAACAATAAACATTGAACTGGAAAGTAGTGTGGCTAAATTACTTGCAGAAAATGAGAAGTTAAATAAGGAAAATGAGCATTTAAAACAGACTTACAAAGAACTTTATGATTCTATCAAAAAGACACGAATTCAGATGAAAGATCATAATGACTCACTGATTGCTCAAGTAAATAGTAAGACTGTTGAAAATGCTGATTTAAAGGCTCAGATTCAGGAAAAGGTTTTTGCGAATGCAGCATTAAAAAACGAATTAAGAAAGTTAAACGGAACTAGTGTGGATACTAAGTTTGCAAAACCATCAATCTTGGGAAAACCAGTTTTACAACCACACAGAAACCAATCAATTATTAGACAACCGAATGCATTTAAATCTGAATGACCTAACTTTTCAAAACCATGGTTTGCCTCCTAAGTTAATGTGATTAACGTTTTGTCAAAACCAATCACTCCTTATTATTTGCCTAAAGTTCAAGAATATGTGCTTTCAAAACCTCATCACGTGATTGCACCTGGCTCATCTAGGAATAGTCAAGAAGAATATTATGGTTCAAATGACATGGCTCATAATCACTATCTAGAAGAAGCTAGGAAAAACACACAAGAAAGAAATAGGAATTTAAAACCTAGTGTGATACCTTCTGTTAGATTACAAAACACTGCTAATGGTAGTACTCCAAACCCTAAGAGACCGAATCAAACATCTAGGAGTTTGCCTACATCTAAGAGTAGTTGCATAACAATTACGGCCGTGCCCAAAGCAGATCACTCTAAGAATTCTAGTTCTTTTTCAGATTCCAAACATTTCTTTTGTTCTACATGTCATAAATGTGTCTTTAATGCAAATCATGATGCTTGTATAACAAAACTCTTGAATGAAGTGAATTCACGTAAGGTTAAACCCCATAAGACTAAAAACAGTAACAACCCCGTAGAACAAAAAAGTCATACTCAGAAACCTGGTAGGCAGATCTCTTCAGGACATAGGTTTTCTCCCAAAAAGACTTCCGTTGTGTATGAGAAAACATCTCCTAGGTCTTGTCTTAGGTGGATACCGACAGGTAGAATTTTCAAGCTTGCTGGTCTTAGGTGGATACCTACTGGAAAGATGTTCATCGATAGCACAACTAAGGTTGACAGTGAACCCCCAAATGGTTCAAATGAAGATATCACTAACCCATAAGAATGCTATCAAACTCTTAATGTCAATGCAGGTACTCTTAACCTAAGTGCAGGAATTCAAATCTGATGAACATGAACTATGACGTCTGTTCACATCAGTTCAGGCCTCGCTCTTCAATGACAAATGGCGTCTGTTGACAACACTTCAGGCCCCGGTCCTCAAAGAAAAGAAAGGTGTACGCTTCAGTGCGCTTTATCTTCGGAAGAAGAGAAATCTTCTTGTTTTTGACCATTCTTATCAACATGATTCATGCTTTTTCCATGCTCGTTCTGTTATCAAGTGGGTCAACGTACCTTGGATTGTATTGTTATTCACTTGTTCAATCAAAAATGGCAACCTCGCCAATTTTTAAGGGGGAGAAGTGTGAATTAACTACATGTTGATTGATGTTTAAAAATGGTCATATGGCTTCTGAATAATTCAGTTCAGGACCCGGGCCTCAACTAATGACTCCTAGATACATCAGTTCAGGACTCGTGCAAAACCCAGTTTCTTCAACACCTTATGTTCCACCATCCAAGAAAGACTATACGATCCTGTTTCAACCATTGTTTGATGAGTACTTCAATCCTCCATCATGTGCTGTTTCTCTAGATCTGGTAGCTGTTGTTGCTCAAGAGCTGTTGATCCAGCCGATTCACCTTCATCAACTACCATTGATCAAGATGTACCATCTACTATTACTTCACCAACAAATCAAGAAATTCAATCTCAAGTCACTCATCAAGGTGTTGAAGAACTAATTCATGGACATTAAAATGCATAATTTGATAAGGCACCCCTCCTTCATAATCTTTCTTCAGACCCGACTTCTGAAGAAACAACTTTATAAGGGGTCATTCCATTAAATTTGCATCATCTTAACCAATCGTTTGATACTCTCACTAAGTTGACAAAGAATCACCCATTGGAGAATGTTATTGGCAATCCTTTTCGACCGGTTTTGACAAGAAGTCAACTACAAGAACATGCCATTTGGTGCTACTTTGACGCAAATGACAATCTGATTCCATTCGGTGGGAAAAGGTCTCATTGAGATCTGCTATCTCAAAAGAAGAATAATGGTCGTAATTCTTCATGTATCCTATGTAAATAATTAAATATAAAAACTCAAAAAGATTTTTCATTTTAAAAAAACAAAATACAAAATTATAAAATCAGAAAAACAAAATACAAAATTATAAAATCAGAAAAACAAAATACAAAATTATAAAATTTTCAAAAAATAAAAATATATGTTTTCATGACATGTCTTTTGTAAT
>BQNB010130927.1:0-18858 GCA_026074375.1 Tanacetum coccineum
TATGTTAGCTTAGAAGAGGTAAATGATGTCGACCAATAAGAAAAAGAGTTTGATTTAGAAGATATTCTTTAAATCCAAGACGTTATTCTTTGTGAGAAATTATTAAATGTCCATTGTCTTATTTCTAATATCGAATCTTTGGAAGTTAACCCTACTCCGGATCGTGTGCTCGAGTCTCCTTCTCCATTTCCTATCCCCGTCGCGGATAGTGATTCGTTCTTAAAGAAGTCCAATACTCCTTTTTCTTATTTGGATAATTCTTTTCCCGAATTCGAGACTTCTAGCGATTATACGGAAGAGACGAGAAGTGGCAGTACCACTACTCATGCTAATTACTCTCTTCCCGAGTATGATTCGTTTTTTTTAGATTGAGCCCGATCAGGAGGTGTTGATTAGCATTGATAATTCAAATAACTTTCTTTTGGAACTTCCCGAGTTTGAATCATTTCATTTCGAACCGTCATTTCCTCGTCCTCCTCCGGAACCACCGGATGTTTGTTTAGATTTTAAGCCCGATACGGTCATGAAGAATAATGAAGATTTTAACCAAATGGAAATTGTTTTATCCTTAAATGTTGAAGATGCCAATACCTTCACATTTGTCATTTAGACTTTCCTTCCATTTTTCACCTACCCCGAAGATTCTCCTGTTATTCTCTCTTTCAGGAATGAGGACCTCGTTTTTGACCCTGGCATCTCTACTTTTCATTTTTCTTTTAAGCCAGTTCCATTTGCTCTCCCTAAGGACAAATAAATTCAGGGATCGAGTCGAGCTTGCGACTCGGTTAACAAAAACAAGCCGCTTCGTGGGAGTTCACCCCATACTTATCCTTTTCTTTCTTCTTTATATTTTCTAACAAATGTGTTGTGATGTGTTGAGGCTAGCTTTTTCCGATCTTTCGTTGTTTGTTGTGATTTTTGTAGGATTGAACCGACAATTTTTAAGCCTCTCGTGTTCGGTGTTGTGTCCCGGTTCACTCGAGCTTCCTATCCTTTGTTTGTCATTAGTTTGGGGAAATCCGATATCCTTTCATCATTATCGATTCACGTTTATCTTTGCATAATTAATAAACGGCTTAGATTTACATAGAGACCCGCCTTAAACATTGAGGACAATGTTTCGTTTTAGTTTGGGGAGGGTATCTATCGATTTGATGATACATGCTTATTGTTTTGTTCTCACGTACCCGTTTTCCCACAAAAATAGCAAAAATTTTAAATTTTTAAGTTTTTATTTAGGAAAAAAATGAAAAAAATAAAAAATAATAAGTGTTAAGACACGAATGTAGGTTTTTCGTTGGTAAGAATAAGAAGTAATTTTTGACCCGATCGAACGTGTTGAGTTCTAGCTTTTTCCCTTAGCAATTAATGATAATAGTTTGTGCTAGTCTCATGTAGACTTTAAACATGCTAAACTTGAAATCATTAGTAAATGAAGACTTGTGCTAATCTCAAGTAGATTTTAAATATGCCGAGTTGGATTTTATATAGGCTAAGTATTTGCGAATTTCTTTATTAAAGATTTTAAATTGCAAAGAATAAGAGATGATAGTGTTGATTACGAATTAGAATGCTAAACAAGGTTTATTTGGAAAACTTAAAGGCTTATAAAAATAACTTGTGGTTTTTCTTCCCCGAAGTTCTTAAAATGATTAATATTACGTGTTCTCTTTAATTTTTACAAACTAGAGTTATACTCTTAAGAGTTTAATCAACATATTCAGAGAAAAAGCTTTATCAATGATAATAGCTAATCATTTGTAAATAAGAATTTTAGTTCAAGATTATGCTTTGGTTTTCTAAAACGAAATTTTTCTATTTGCAAAAATAGTGTATAAAAATTCTAGTAAAAAAAATGATGATGAAAAAGAAAAAATATAGTTGGTGAATAAAAAGGATGCAAGTTATAAATCCTTAAGTATTAATAATTAATATACAAACTCCATCGTAATAAAGTACATAGGCATTTGTCGGTTCGTTCCCGATGTGACATCGAAAGAAAGGATAGAGGATGTATATTTAGGATCGGTATCATAATAAGTACACTGACTCTTGTCGGAGGCGTGGCCGATGTGTTGTTGAAAGAAAAGTGATACCGATTCCTAGTCTAATAATGTAAATAGTAATAATAATGTTGTAAGTTAGAAAATAAATAGTAAAAGTTTCCTTTTCTAAAACCAAAGTATTCTTTTGAACAAACATTTGCAAAAGTCTACAAGGCTTTTTCATCAAAAGTTTACGCGTCTCGATTACTATTCTCCGGATGGGGTCTCAAAAACCTTAGCACTTACCCGATGACGGTGGGATGCTAGAGAAGAAAGTCATTTATGGGACAAGTGAAACAACAATGTCTTAGCTAAGAAGGTTTTTGTTTGCTTTGAGTTATGATCTTACTATGTTATTAACATATTAGCCCAAAAGGCACATGTGTAAAGCTTAGTCGGATTTCAACTATCTAAATATGTGGATTTAATGGTTTAAATTAATTTGAGCACACACACTTAAATATATGATTTATGTCGGGAAGAGAAATTCACAAGTTGTAATTATAAGTAGTCTTAGCATTTTGACTTGTACTTAACGATGATCTTATTTTTAAGCTTAGTATGGGAAAAGTGAAAAATCAGGAATTATGAAGTTATCTTTTAGACACTTAATTGTGCTTTTTGTTCCATGATCCTTAAAGTTACCACTAAGGGAATGAAAACAATACATTATGTCAACCCAAGAATAAGTTGTAGTTAGATAGTCTATCAAGAAAAATCATAAAAAATAAAAAATCTTTAAAAATGGGAAATCGGGTGTTTTATAACTTGTGATCTCTTAGCTCTCTCAACAAAAATCTTTGCTACTTTTCAAAGGTTTAGTTTGGGGAAGTTTTGAGGTATTTGGTTATAAGGCATGTAATATTGCGTGAGGACATGCAATCGTTTAGTTTGGGGAATTTTGATAAGTGTAAAATACACATATCTATTTATACCAAAAATGACCCTAAATGACCCAAAACAAACTAAAAATGGCAAAAATATATTTGTTTTTGTGTTTTGTGTGTGCAAGTACGGATAAGACAAAAATCACAAGAAAACCGTCAAAAAAACGGGCAAACACGGACACGAGAATGGAAGAGCGTGCAAGAGCCGGAAGCCAAAGTCAAAAAGTCAACCTCGGTCAACTCTCAAAGTCAACGCTAGAAGACAAAAATCCAAAGTTACAAATCTAGTCCCTCAAGTTTCAAAAACTTACACTAATGATCCCTAAGCTAAATGGGCCCTAAACCTATCAAAAACAACACCCGGATCCAAAGCCCAATTTCCAAAAGCCCAAAACCCTTTTATAACACTCCAAGGGCCTTTATTGCCAAATTTGAAAGTTATTTTAACACTACACTTTTATGAAATAACTACAAGGACCAAAGCCGAAATAAACCCAAACTCATACCCCTTTCACCCTCAGTCAAATTTTGGGCGCGTAAAAATGTTTTAACTGTTCATTCGTCACGCCCATTTCACCATAGGTCAAAATCAAAAGGGAAATCTTAATTGAAGGGTGATTTAGACAATTCAAGGGATGACCAACAAGATGGCAAGGACAAGTTAGTCAAATCAAGCACCCTCATTGGCTCACTAATGCCACGTAAACTCAAAGAAGCACAAGAGATGATGATTTTTACATTGGAATTACTCATACAAGTAACACAAGCTGTCTCATCAAAGGATTGCCAGCTTGGCAATCCGTGTGACTAGCAAATGATCCAACGACTCAAATTCATCCTCCAATGATTGATGGAATGTACGGATGTGATTGATGGGAGCGTGGGCAGCAAGGCAAGGCCTAGAAGGATCTATGAGAGGCTATAAATAGGCTCACTTTTCACACACACAAAGGAGGGTAGCTTAGTAGAATTTAGCTTATTGCAATTTCCTTTTAAAATTCAGTTGTAATTTTCTTTTAAATCATGTAATCAAGTTTTATTTTAATGACATCTAGTTTTACTCTTAAATACTTTGTCATAAGCTCTTTTAAATTTCACACATAAGCTCTTATTTCTTCTCAGATGTTAAACTATTGTTCTAATAAGCTCATATAAGCTCTTACTAGTCTATATGCTAGTAATTGAGCTAAATCAGACCTTAATCTACTTAAGTCTTATAAACTAGTTTAAAACCTTAACTATTTTGGACCTAAAAGCTTTGGAAGGGGATTCAATCATGGAAGGAATCCCAAGGACTATTACTAGCTTATCCATAAGGATAAGCTAGAGCTGTAGATAAGCTCAAAGAGCCTAAAAGCTTCTAATTGAGCTGAAGCATTCTGTAAGTCTTCTATTTACTTTTTTTTGTCATTTAAGATTTAGCTTAAATAATTGCTAATTAGTGTAAACTGCTTATTTACTTAATCTGCATGCTAATTAGTGCTTATTTGTTTTTATTTTAGCTATTTAAGTGAGTTTGCTTTCCTGTTTTTAGATTTTATAGTTTAAAACTTATGCTAGCTAAAATCTGTCTTAAAAAAACATAAAAATCAAAAAAATTAGTGTAGATCTTAGTTTTTTAATTCTAGTGTTATTGGCTTTTGATTTATGTTTAATAAGTTAGTTATAAGCTAAATATTATCTGGTATCAAAGGTTTTTAAGCTAGTATTCATTTTCAAGCTCTTTGCAAATCTATCATAGTAGTTAATGGGTGTTTGGTTTAGCCTTGTTTGACTACTAAAAGTCAAAGCACTTAGGTAATTTTTCTTTGTTAAGATTAATTTTCATTATAGAGTAGGATTTATAGAGATTTTAGATGTTAGATTTCAAAAAGTAAAAAGTTATGGCCTAAGTTGGGTGTGCCAGCACCAGGGTACTTTTACCCCTTTCCTTTGCTAGTAAAAACTTGATCCAAGCCTTCCAAGGCTTGGATTTGGTTTGCTAAGTGTTTGTACACTCTATTTGAGTGTGATAAATGCAGTAGTAACCACAAGGTTACCTGCATTTTAGTTTTTTGTCCTTTGCCCTTTGCATCAGATAGAACCACTGCAGTTTTAAACTGCAGTGGTCTTTGGATCATAATTAGGAATAGCCTAATTAGTTTTTAGACTTTAAAATTCAAGAAGCTTATACATTAGATATAGGTAAATTTAGTTTAAGTCTTGTTCTTCATTTCTAGCTTAATTTCTAATCTGCATTTGCTCTTAAAATTCATTAAAAAACCTGAAAAAGTTTGTAGACCGATTCTTCGCATGTGTCAACTAGATCTTAAGGTTCCTCAATATCTAGCCATTCTCCTTCCTTTCCTACATCCTCATTCTTCCTAACTTCTTTATCTCTAATTTCATCATTCACCCAGCTAGGTTCTAAATTTTTTATATATGTTGGGCCCTCGTGTTTCCTTGGTGGTTCACCCATAGGTCTTTCTACCTTCTTTACTATAGTGATTGTGTTAACGAAGTAAACTCGTTTAGGAGAGGGTTTTTTTATTAAAAGTTTGTAAGGGTGATTGTTCTTGGTATTTTAGTGATAACAATTTTGATGGGCTTTTAATGATCACCTATTTCTGAGGTTTTGTTCTTTCCAAATGGTTAAACGATATTGCACTTACGTGGGTCGCATTATTAGCATTGTTGCCACGAGCGAGATCAATGTCAAACTTCTCCGAACATATTTTCCGTAACATGTTGAGTTTATTGCTCATATCATCTTGTTGTTGTTAGAGTTGGGTCCTAAGGCTAGACAACCGTTTCTCTTGATGCAAATCAAAGTCGTTCATCATTTTTTCTAAGTTGGTTGGGTAAGCAGTTGGCCTGTTGGGTGCGTTGGAAGAGTATGTGGAGATTAAGCCTCTTTTCGGACTTGTGAAGGTTTGAGTACGTTCCCAGCTAAAATTCTGTTTGTCCTTCCAAGTGTTGGATGCCTCATTAAAGGTTCTTGGTCCATGATTGGTAGTAAACGGTTTACCTCCCACTCTGTTGGCGTGCGTAGATGCATAATCAACAAAAGCTTGCGCGGGATTTTCCATGAAATATTTAGTGTCGTGAGGACCACTATAAATTTCACACAAAGAAGCGATTTTGTTCACTTGTACGGGTTGGTTAGGAGCAAGATGAGCTTCCATCAAACGTTGCACTTGATTTTCGAGCTCGATGAGGCGTCGGTCGGATGTACTCGGGACATCTTGAGGCATAGAGATAGCCTTGACTGGTTTAGCGGAATCTCTTGGGTCACTCCAACTTTCATTGTCATAGAGGGCGAGGTCCTCTAATAATGCACATGATTCTTTGTCGCTTTTGTCACGTAGCTTGCCACAGCCCGCTGGATCGATGGTTCACCTTGTGAGTGGATTGACATGGTCATAGAAAATTTGGATTAGGAGCCAAAGGTCTATGCCATGATGAGGGACTTTTTAGAGTAGGTCCTTGAAACGAGTCCATGCTTCAGAGAGAGATTCACCTTGGTGTTGTTGTTTAGTGTATTTGCTTATTTGTCGCGTTTTATTTGCTCCCGTTAATTAGTTTAAGTGTTTAATTGTTCATTTTAATTGTTGCTTTTATTTAGTAGTTATAGATTACTAAAAAATATATTTGTTCTCTCATTCCAAAATCATATCCCAGCTAAAGTAAGGTTTCAATTTCACAAAAGTCGTTGGGGTCAACGACCGGGTGGATATTTCTTCCGGTTAATATAACGTATTTTATTTTATATATATCTTTTAGAGTGAGCTTTTTTAAGGGAGACTTTAGAAAAGTTCTTAGATTTGCTCTTTAGAATATTTATTATATATTTTATGTTTATAAAATACTATCAGTTTTTAAGCCGTTGCCGGGTGAACAGTGTGTTAAAGATTCTGTCGTGTACGTTTGTTGATTTTGGTTTTGAAAATACTTTCGTTACGAAGTTATAATTTTGTTATAAAAATCAATAACCAAAAGGAGAAATATATATATATATATATATATATATATATAAAGTAAAAAATATTTTCTTTTCTTTTTAGTATAGTTATCATATAAATATATAAAAAAAATCAAAAATATAAAAAAATTGTCTTTAAAAAAAAATACACAAAGTTGGGTTAAGAACACCAACTTATTCAACCTTCAATTGAGGTTTTATCATAAATAAGTTCCAGTGAACATTGAAAGTTTCCTAATCGATCCAAAGTTCAAAACTTGTCTTTTGTTTAATTTACGAGGTACGGCTCATCTTAAGAAGCAATTTTTAAGAGTTACCGTGAAGTAATTCGATTATTTGGTTTAAGTTGTCTTCCGTGTATCCGTTTAAAATAGATTGTTAAAAAAAATCAAAAATTCAAAAAAAAAAATTAGTGTAATTTTTGTTTTCTTTTTAATTTCTCTATTTTTAGTGCATGCGCACTCGTTCTCAAGCTCGTAATCGAAATCGTCGACAACAACAAATAACACCGGTTATTGTTGAGGAACCCGAGTTTCCAATGGCCGACAATCGTACCATGGCTCAAATGCTACAAGCTCCCATCGAGGGATACGAAGATGCAATTGTTGTTCCACCGATAAATGCAAATAATTTTGAACTCAAACAAACTTTGATTAATCTTGTTCAAAGTAATCAATTTACGGGTAGGCAAGACCCTCATAATCATCTCCGATTTTTCAACAAGGTTACTTCTACGTTTAGACATCCGGACGTTCCGAATACGTCGATTAAGCTTTTGCTTTTTCCTTTCTCTCTCGAAGGTGAAGCCCGGACTTGGCTTGATAAAGAACCACCTCGATCGATTCTAACGTGGGATGATCTTGTCTCGAAAATCATAAACCAATTCTTTCCACCTTACGAAAACACTTTACCTTCGAAATGAAATCACTACTTTCTTGCAAAAACCGAATGAAACTTTCAACGAAGCATGGGAACGTTTCAAAGGACTTCTTCGTCAATGTCCTCATCATGGTTTCTCGGAATTACATCAACTTGATACGTTCTACAACTCTTTGAATACCAATGATCAAGATGCTTTAGATTCCGCCGCGGGTGGAAATTTTCTAGATAAGATGCCTCGTGATGGTTTGGCCATTATTGAGAGTAAATCCAAGGTTCGTTATTCAAGAAGTCGTGCAATTGAACCAAGAGCAAGTATGAATGCTCCTCTTTCTACTTCTACACCTCCTAATTCTTTTGAATTTCAACAACTCGCCGCTTCTCTTGAAGATAAAATGGATATTCTAATGAGCCGATTAGAAAAGATGATTAGTGAAAAGTACGGTTACGACTCTGCTACCGTCAAAGCAGTCGAGGAGTTTGTGTTTACATGTGTTTTTCAAACCTTTAATTTCAACAATTGTCCTAGCTTAACATGGAATGTATTTTCCGTTTTTCTATGATAAAATCCAATCAATTCTAAAAAAACCGCACCGTTTGGCACTTTGTTCAAAGAAATCCTCATAATTTGCAAATCAAATGAGACCACCCAGTTTTTATATCAACCAAATGTTCAAAAACAACTAAAAGGAAACCAAAGCCGATATAAAGAAACAATTTTAATTGAATCAAAAACGTGGAGAAATTCTTCAACAAACCCGTAAAACATTCAAGGAGCCGTTTATCAAACCCCAACCTTACCAACCCCACCAACAATAACTTTTGTTAATCAAGGTTACTCCCGTTTCACAAAGTTAGGTGTTTCTAAACACGGATTTCTAAAAGTATTGCTAAGGCTTATGATGCGAAATGAATTATTTTGCAAATGAAGTTAGACAATTTTCAAAGGAACCAAAATGATTTTCAAAGAGTTTACAATGATTCTCAAAAGAAGCAAGATGATTTTCAAAACATGATGCTAAGTTTTATGCAAAATTATCATACCAACCAAGCTTCAAGTTCGAGTTCGTTACCAAGCAATACCATTCCAAACTCTAGGAACGAAGCCAAGGCAATTACCACGCTAAGTGGTGCCTCATATGATGGACCTCCAATTCCACCGCCGGTGGTGGAAAAGGAACCCGAGGTGACAAAGGATACGGAGCTACCTAGCTCCGAAGACATCCAACCTCCTTTGGTCCAAGATCAAAACCAAGACAAAGAACCAATCAATGAGCCTCTCGTTACTCAAAAAACCAAGACTAGTTTGCCTTACCTTAAAGACTTGCCCCCCCAAAAGGAGAAAACTCCGTGAAAAGGATGATATCCTAGCTTCCAAGTTTATGGAAATTTTCCGTAATCTTCATTTTGAGCTAAGTTTCGCGGACGCTCTCATTCATATGCCTAAGTTTGCTCCGATGTTCAAAAAGATGCTTAATAACAAAGACAAGTTAATCGAGTTAACCAAGACACCTTTGAATGAAAATTGTAGTGCGGTTGTCCTCAAAAAGCTTCCAGAAAAGCTAGGTGACCCCGGTCGATTTCTTATCCCATGTGATTTTTCGGAGTTTGATAATTGCTTAGCCCTAGCTGATTTAGGTGCTAGCATTAATTTCATGCCTCTTTACTTGGGAAAAGCTTGGACTCCGGGCCTAAATGATATAAAATTGTGTTAGATTACCGACCGGAAACATTTTCCAAAACCAACCGGTGTAGCCGAGAATGTTTTTGTCAAGGTAGGAAAGTTCTATTTTCTGGCCGATTTTGTTGTTCTTGATTTCATAGCCGATCCTCGAGTACCATTTTACAAAACGTTGATACTCGGGAGTCCTTTTCTTAGGACGGCTCATGCTTTAATAGATGTGTATGAAGGAGAAATAACCTTGAAACGTCATGATCAATCTTTGCCCTTAAATGTGTGATACTCCTTCTATTTTCGTACAACAATCTCGCGAATCGACGTTGTTGAATTAGCTTGTGAAGAGTATTCCCAGGAAGTTCTAGGATTTTCTGACGTGATCGCCAGTGGCAATCCCACTCTCGGATATGACCCAATAGTTTCAAATTCTTCTCCGACTCTCACTCATTTCGGGGATAGTGATTTTCTACTTCAAGAAGAAGCTGATGCTTTTCTCGCTCTAGCCGACGATCCAACTTCAACGGAAGTTGATGAATCCTATTATGACCCAGAGGGGTACATTCTTATTCTCGAAGCACTTCTTAATAGTGACCCTTCACCACCTCCGAACCAAGGAAATTATTTGCCAGAAATCAGAAAGGAACTAAAAATTTGTGAAGCCAAAACTGCCAAATCTTCAATTGATGAACCTCCCGAGGTTGAACTTAAGGACTTACCGCCTCATCTCGAATATGCATTTTTGGAAGACAACAACAAGTTGCCGGTCATAATTACCAAAGATTTGAGTATCGATGAAAATACCGCTCTCATAAAAGTTCTAAAGTCCCGAAAGCGAGCAATTGCTTGGAAACTTTCTGACATAAAGGGTATTAACCCATAATTTTGTTCTTATAAAATTCTAATGGAAGAGGATTACGAACCAGCGATCCAACATCAGAGAAGGGTTAATCCAAAGATCCATGATGTCATTAAGAAAGAAGTTGAAAAATTTCTTGACGCTGGATTGATCTACCCAATCTCGGATAGTCCTTGGGTGAGCCCAGTGCACTGTGTGCCAAAGAAAGGAGGAATGACCGTAGTGACCAATGATGAAAATTAGTTAGTACCGACTAGACTTGTAACAGGATGGAGAGTTTGTATTGATTATCGTAAGTTGAACGAAGCCACCCGGAAAGACCACTTCCCTTTGCCATTTATGGATCAAATGCTTGAGAGACTCGCAGGAAATAAATACTATTGTTTCCTCGATGGTTTCTCGGGTTATTTTCAAATACCAATCGATCCGAAAGATCAAGAAAAGACCACATCCACCTGCCCATACGGAACGTTTGCTTATCGCCGCATGCCTTTTGGCTTATGCAATGCACCAGGCACGTTCCAAAGGTGTATGATGGCCATTTTCCATGATATGATTGAAAAGACAATGGAAGTTTTCATGGATGACTTTTCAGTTTTCAGAAATTCTTTCTCAACATGCCTTTCCAATTTAGAGAGAATGCTTAAACGGTGTGAAGATACTAATTTGGTTCTAAATTGGGAAAAAAGCCATTTTATGGTGAAAGAAGGCATCGTACTCGGACACAAAATTTCAAAGAAAGGAATAGAAGTCGACAAATCCAAAATAGATGTCATTGCTAAGTTACCTCACCCAACTACCGTCAAAGGTATTAGGAGTTTTCTCGGACATTGCATAGTTGTATACCATAGATTCATCAAGGTGACTTTTTCAAAATTTTCTTGACCCATGACCATCACCTTTGAAAAAACACTCTTTCATTTTCTCCGAAGAATGCATTCAAGCTTTCAGACCTAAAGAAGAAATTAACTAAGGAAGCATCCAATTCTGATTGCCGCGACTAGGACCAGCCCTTGAGCTAGGTGCGATGCAGCGGACTATGTGCCATAGGTGCGGTACAGGGGGCAACGAAATTTAGAAAACACTTTAGGCTTATACATTATGCAAGCCAAACAACAATGACCGAGGCGGAATCGCACTACATCACAACGGAAAAGGAAATGTTAGTTGTGGGTGTACGCTTCGAAAATTTCCAGTCAAACGTCATCATGAATAAAACTAGTGTAAACGAACCAGACCGCCCTTAAGTACCATATCTTTGCCAAAAAAAGATGCCAAGGCAAGATTGCTAAGGTGGTTCTCCTCCTTCAGGTATTAAAATTTCAACGTCATTAATACGAAAGGAGTCTTTACGAACCTCGCGGCAGATTCTTTAATCATAGATCTAAAGAATCCTCATAAGGATGTGTTCTAGAAAACAAGAACATTAATGACAAATTCCTATTAAACTCTTGGAGTTCTACCTAGTAAAAGTACCCCATGAGGTATTGAGCTACTATGCAAATTTCCATGCGGGGACTTTTATCATAAAGGAATGTCAACTCAACCAAAAGAGGAAGTTTTTTAAGGATGTCAAATAGTAATTTCTTGGGATGATCCTATCTTTTTTCGTACTTTGTGCGGATCAAAATTATTCGACGGATGTGTGCATGGGCCAGAAGCAAATTGATATTCTCAAAGCTTGTCTCATAAAGGAACCCACCGGGAGGCCATCAAAGTGCCAAATCCTCACCGCTCGAAAGTAGTTTACTGATGCCGGATTCTTTTGGCAAACCATATATCGAGATGCCCATACAATGATCAAATCTTGTGATACATGTCAAAGACAAGGCAAAATTTCACAACGAGATGAGATGCCTCAAAACGCTATCCAAGTTTGTAAAATCTTTGATGTATAGGGTATTGATTTCATAGGACCATTTCCATCTTCAAGAGGGAATAAATACCATTCCCTCCCGCGCAGAATGTTGAATTTATATCTTTCGAAATGGGTTAAGCAAGGCGCTCCCACTAACGATGCTTATGAGATTTATTAAGTTTTTGAAGTCTCTTTTTGCCCGATTTGGAACACCTAGAACTATTATAAGCAATCGTGGGACCCATTTTTGTAACGATCAGTTTGCTAAAGTAATGTCTAAGTATAGGGTCACACATCGTCTAGCTACCGCTTATCACCCTCAAACGAGCGGTCAAGTGGAGGTGTCCAATAGCGGGTTGAAACGTATTCTATAAAGGATGGTTGGAGAAAACCATGCCTCGTGGTCAGACAAATTAGATGATGCTTTGTGGGCATTTCGTACTGCTTTTAAGACACCGATTGGTTGTACGCCTTACAAGCTTATTTATGGAAAGTCTTGTCATTTACTAATTGAGTTAGAGCATAAAGCATATTGGGCTTTCAAAAACTAGCCACATCGATCATAAAACCGCGGGTGATCACCGGAAGCTTCGACTTGAATGAACTTAAGGCTTCGTAATCAAGCATTACGAGAAATTCTTTGATTTATAAAGAAGGACGAAGAAGCTTCACGTACTCAAAGATCAAAAACCCGTGCATTTTCAATGTTGGTGATCGAGTTTTACTCTTCAACGTCTAAAGATATTCTCTAGAAAGCTTAAAACTCGTTGGTCAGGACCTTTCACCATCACCAAAGTTTTTCCATACGGAACCATTGAGTTATCTCAACCCGATGGTCCAAACTTTAAGGTGAATGGTCATCGTGTGAAGCATTACTTCGGAGGGGACTTACCACCCAAGGTAGTCTAGGATCTCCACACTTTCTCCAAGGACGAATGAATTCGGGGATCGAGTCAAGCTATGTGACTAGGTTACCAAAAACAAAGCGCTTCGTGGGAGGCATCCCATGCTTATCCTTCTATCTTCTTTCTTATTTTTATTGTGATGAGAAGAGGCTTGTACTCTTCCGATTCTTGTTGTTTGTGCTTGTGATTGTTTGCAGGATTCACCCAAAATTTTCTAAAGACTCTCGTGTTCGGTGTTTTGTCCCAGTCCACTCGAGCTTCCTAGCCTTTGCTTGCCATTAGTTTGGGGAAATCCAATATCCTAAGATTTTTATCGACTAACATTTATCTTTTAGCACACTTGATAAACGGCTTAAGATTTTTGTTTGATACTTTCTTCAGGCTTGAGTTATGCATTCGACCTTTTTGAGTTCTAGTATGGGTTTTTTAAGTCTTAGGTTATGAAACATTGAGGACAATGTTTAAATTTAGTATGGGGTAGTATATCTTCGATATGATCTTACCTACTTTGCCCGTTGCTCTCACGTACCCCGTTTTCCCACCAAAATTTTAAAAAAATGAAAAATTTCAAAAATTTCAAAAATAAAATTAGTGTTTTGTCAAAATTTTGACTTTCCTACTGGGTATAATAAGAATAATTTTTGACCCGATCGAGCGTGTTGAGCTCTAGCTTGTTCCTTAACTTTTAGGCTAAGCGTTCGTGGAAATTCACGAAGAACAAAAAATGATAATGTTAAGTATGAGTAGGATGCAAGACAAGGATTAGTTGGAAATCTTAAGAGCTCATGTATGTAATTTGTGGCTTTTTCTCCCATAAGCTCCAAACCGGATTAATATACGTGATGTGTTTGGAGATTAAACTTAAATCAACAATTTTTATGTAGTATATAGCAAAAAAATTTAGTCTTAGTTCAAATTTATACTTGAATTTTTCAAAAAGAAGGCTTTATAATATATATACAGTAGAAACTCTATAAAATAATACACTTGGGACCACCAAAATTTATTAATTAAAAGAGTTATCCGAGACTAATAAAAGTTTGCTGCATCTTGCCGGCTCACAACCGATGTTGCAGCCTTCTAAAAGGTCGAGGATTACAATTGCATAAATATCTAAATAATTAAGTGTGGAGTAATAATTGACTTTTTTTGTTAAATTCAAATATGCTTTTGCACTTTGACTATTCTATTTTATAAGCTATGAATACTCGGGAAACTTGAGAGTTTTTAAAACCTAAGGTTCGTGAGTCCTGATACTAGTCTCTGTGAGGTGTCAAAAGCCTGACCACTTAGCCGTAAGGTTGGGATGTGCCAAGACGAAAGTCGCTACATGGGATGATCTCGCCTTTAAACTTATTATTCTAAGGTGGAACGTAAAGCATAGTATGTTGCAAAAAGTTAATCCATGGTTGAAATTCAAGATAGCACATTCACTTAAGATATAATAAATGTCGGGAGTAAAAGGTCACAAGTTCAAAAAATTAGATTGTTATCATCCTTACTGATATTTAACTGTGATTTTGTTTTAAGCTTGGTTTGGATAAGTGAAAAGTCGGGAACGATGAATTTATCCTTTTTGGTGCATTCTCGGAATCGAAATGCATCTTGTTCTCTGATCCCTAACAGTTATGGAAATAACGAAAGTCAAAATAACATTATTATTAATAAAAAAAAATATATATGAAAAAGAGGTTTTAGAAAATGGGAAATAGGGGTGTTTTATAACTTGTGATTTCTTAATTTTTCCACAAAAATCTTTGCTACTTTTCAAAGGTTTAGTTTGGGGAAGTTTCGAGGTATTTTTGTTATAAGGCATGTAATATTGCGTGAGGACACGCAATCATTTAGTTTGGGGAATTTTGATATGTGTGAAAACACATATCCTTTTTATATCAAAAATGACCCTTAAAAGACCAAAATTGTGCTTTAAATGCTTGAATATTGCTTGTTTTGTCTTTGTGATTGTGTAGGTGCAGATATTGTAAAAATCACAAGAAAACGGTTAAAACCGGGCAAACACGAACATAGGAACAGAAGAGCACACAAGAAGCCAGGAGGAAGCTATCAAAGTCAAACTGTGATCAACCTTCAGTCAACTTGGTCAACCAAAGTCAAGGGTCACAAAAAGACAAATCTAAAGTTACCAAACCAGTCCCTCATTTATAAACCAATTCACAAAAATAATCCTTAAAAGTCCTAACGATCGTTAACTTTTATTTATAAAAGTTAAGAATTGTTATCTTTTTATAACAAATCCAAAACTATAACTTTGCCCAAATCCCTAACACCCGGCCCAAACCCAAGTCAACCCCGGGTTAAAATATTCAAACGCACCCTCTATAAGTAAAAAAGGGGCGAGAGAAATAGTTTTACTGTTCACCCGTCTCCTTCGTTTAACCCCAAGATAAAACCATGGGGCAAATCCCAATTGAAGGACAAAAAGGACAATTCAGGTGTTAAAGTACACCTTGGTAGCAACAAACGTCATTCACAAGCTCTCATTGGTCAATACCCTCCAAGATATGCCACGCGGGCTAGTAAGAAAGCACAAGGAAAGGGATAATTTGCACTAATTATACACTCAGAAGAAACACAAGAAGCTACAAACCACGGATTGCCATGTTGGCAATCTGTGTGAGCTATCAAGTGATCCAACGGTGGATAAGAAGCATCCAATCATTAGCATATGATCAAGGGCTAAGAGTGGAGGACCGAGGAGCGTGTAAACAGCCTAGAAGATTCAGAAGATGGCTATAAATAGCCCTTCACTCTCTCACACACACGTATCTAGGGTAGCTTTTAGAATAGCTTAATTTAGCTTTTAGCTTATTTTTCATTAAATGTTAATTTCATTCTTTGTAATTTTCATCTTTCAAATCTGTATCTGTTTTTTAGGCATTAATAAAAATCGTAAGTTTAGTTCATACTTGTTTACTTATAACCTTTTTTATATAAATCTCAAATATTTTGATCAAATGTTTCATAAGCTATTCTCACAAGCTTTCTACAAGCTTATCTGAGTCTATAAGCTCAGGTTAAGCTCAATTAGTCTTTAATCTACTTTAACTTTAAAAAGAGTTTAAAACCTTGGCTATTTGATATAAGGCTTATGGAAGGGAAGCTAGCAAGGGATGAGCTTCCAAGGACTTTACTAGCTTATCCATAAGGATAAGCTAGAGATGTTGATGCTCATTTGAGCTTAATATAGCCTTTGTTTAGCTAAGGCTTAAGTAAGTTTCCTATTTAGCTTTATGTCTTAATTTCTTAGTTTAATAACTGCTTAATTTGCTTATTATTTCTTATCTTGTTTAGTTCAGCTTATATATGCTTAATATGTTAGTTTAATGCTGTTAGTTCTTAGTTTCATAGTCTTAATGTTAGTTTTTTACTTATCTCTTATAAACTGTCATTAAAAACCAAAATTAAGTAGATTAGTGTAGCTTGTTGATTTTTGGCTTATTAGCTTATAGGTTTATGCTTATTAGTCTTATTATAAGCTAGTTATTATCTGGTATATAAGATTGGTTCAATAGATTTTCATTTCATAAGCTTGAATGGTTATAAGTATAGTTAAAGGGGTGTTTGGATTAATGCAGTTTGACCTCTTAAAGTCAAACTGAATTGTGCAATTTGTTTTGGTTAGTTTAATTTTCAAATTTGATTAGGTTTTGAGCAGGTTTGAAGGATTAGTTTAAGCTTAATATCATTTTGAGGCTTAACTCTTTGTTCCTGCACCAGGGGACTTTTTCATGTTTCTTAGCTTGTTAAACTGCACCAGGGGATTTTTCCTTTTTACTTAGATTGTTAAAATTTGATCCAAGCCTTCCTAGGCTTGGATTTTGTTTGCTAGGAGTTCTTAGACACTCAATAGGAGTGTCTAGTGCAGGAGTAACCATTAAAGTCACCTGCATTGTTGTTTTGACCATTTGGCCAATTGCATCAGCAGTTACTACTGCTGTCTTTTCAGCTTCATTTAAGCTAGAGTTTGTAGGATTTAGAATCTAAAATTCAATTAGCTATGAGATTAGATATAGGTTAAAGTAGATTAAAGTTTGTTTTTCACATTTTAGCTTATTTCATAGGGTATTTAGCTTTTAAATTTCATAATAAAACCTTAAAAAGACCAAAAACAGTAGTAACTAATATTTAGCTTTTCAATTTAGTTTTCTAGCTTTTAGGAGGTGTTTTTATGGTTTGGATTCATAGAATGCTAGTAGGTTGATAAGATTACAAAAGTTTAGCCTCTGTTATAGCTTATTGAGTTTTTTTTAGCTTATTTAGATTTTGAGTTTTTAGTGCTGATTTCTGAGTTTGTCATTTAGATGGTTAAATTTAGTTAGCTTAAAGTATTTTTAGCTTAAGTAGCTTTTCAAAATTAGTTGCTATACATCATTAGCTTTCTAGGACAGTTTTTGTTTTCAAATTTGAGCTTAAAATGAGTTGTGTGCAAGCTTATAAGTGAAAATTAGCTTTTTAGCTCTTAAAAGCCAAGTTTCTGTAAACGGCTACTTGAAAAGCTTTTTAAGAGCTTATTTTCGAGTTTCAGCTTATAGTTGTTTTGTTAAAGTTGTTCAAAAAAAGCTCAATCTACAATTTTGTTCTTTTGAGTTTTCAAAAATAAAAAATATAAAAAATGGTGTATGCCCAGACTTGAACCCACGACCTCACCCACACAACACCAATGCCTTACCGTTTGCTTCATTAGCTCATCCAAGAGCATTTCCTTTTATTTAATTTTTATACTCACTTTCCCCTTATAAGCCTATTAAGCTGTTTAAGCTTATTTCACGGCTTATTTGATCAGTTGTGATCTCGGGCTTATTTTTCCTAGGTTTCAATTAGTATAAGCTAATTTCTGTAATTTTTATAGAATTTTTATAGTTCGTTTAGTATTTTTTAACATTTATTTTCATTAAAAACTTTAAAAAGTCATAAAAAATAGAAAAATAATCAAAAAAAAATCTTGTTTAGAAAATTTTCTTTTATCATTTAGAATGTAGGAAAATTAGTTTGACTCTCGTAGGTTTATTTTTGAGCATTTTAGCTTTTAGGGCTCGGTTTTCGATTCCTGTTATTCGTTTTTGTGATTTCTTTCAAATTTTATCGTTAAGTTTTCAAATTTTGCAAATCCCTTTATTATTACTTATAGAATTAGATTATTAATTCAAATTCTAGGTTAAGGTGCTAATTAGGGTTTATTTTGTCATTTCCGTTTTTCGTCCGCATGTTTAGTTATTTTAATTGCATTTAATTGTTTTAATTGTTTTTAGTCATAGAAAATCAATCAAAAAGTTGAAAATCATTCATAGCATTGTCCAAACTGAATCGAGGATATCAATTCACATTTCTTTGGGATACGACACGGTAATCACTTACCGGTTAAACGTATTATATTATATATTTTTGTATTTAAATTGCATTTAATCTTTGTCCTCAAAGATTATTTGTAAATTTCTATAAATACTTTGATATATTTTATAAACGTAAAATTGCTGCAATCAATTTTTGGCGCCGCTGCCGGGGAAGTGTGTTACGATTCTCTCGTTTGAAGTTTGTTGATCGTGTTTTGGAGAACCTTTCGTTTTCGAAAGTTACGCTTTTAAGAAAATCAAAATTAAATAAAATAAAAAGTAAAAAAATATTTTTCTTTTCTTTTTAGTATAAGAAGAAGAGTAAAAAAGTAAAAGAAAAAAAAATACAAAAATATTTTCTCTTTCAATTTAAAAAATTACAAAGTTGGTAAACGAACACCAACAAATAATACCTTCAATTGAGGTATTATCCATAAT
>BQNB010130928.1:0-13901 GCA_026074375.1 Tanacetum coccineum
GAATGAGTTATTGTTTGGGTTGTAATTGATGGTTGTCTAGAACTGCTATAAATATATGAAAGGTATTGTGAAAATTAGGGAGATTGGTTTGTAGAGCTTGTGGTGTCGTAGAATTCCAACAACAAATCTAAGCATTGTATCAGTGATGTATGAATCTGAAGCAACATGATGGTTGTTCTTCTTGATGACATGTCTGTTAGTACATGGAACCAGCTGTTCTTTAGAGACAATTGTTGCTTCAGGATTTGCTCTTGACATGTTGAATTCTGAGAATAAGATTCAAACTTTGATTAGCTTCATATGAATACAAACTTAAGCACATTTATTTTAATTTTTGTTTTTATTCTCTCTGTCTGTTCGGGCATTTATTTTTGTCCATGCTTATGTCATTTTCTTTCTTATGTGCCTTTATTCTTGCTTATTCTGACACAAGACGTATGATCTTTTCTTTTCACATACAATTTTTATCTCTTGTTCTGTTTTTAGTTATCCTCACTTAAAATTAAGTTCTAGGATACAATTTTTATAAAATAAGAGATGGAAGAGTGAACGAGAATTTGAATTTTCTCATGCTTTAAAAGTGTTCATATTAACCAATCTTAAAAGAAATTGCATCTTTGAATGAAAGAAAACTTTTCAAAAAATGATTGATTCGCATGAGAATGAGTTTTCCTTTTAGTAAAGTGACCTTGAGCCCCGAAGATACATTAATTGGCTAAAGGGATACATTATCAGCTTTTAGGTGACAACTAGACCTAATAGCCATCTTGATTTATCAGCAACTCTTGGTCAAGTTATTTCAAAGTAGACTCAAAAGACTTTTTGTCTTGGAAATTCATTTTAAAAAGGCTTTGTGTTATTGAAAATCAATAGATAATGATGTGTAAGATACGTAGTAATAAAGTTTATACAATATGCACACATTATTACTATTATTTTTAGAAAAATATCTTATACGAGATTAACTACCTTAGGAATACCACACGTAGTACAAGTACTAGTATAGTAATCCACTTCACTAGTGGGCGAAATCCGAAGATTAAGTCTGAGCATTATAAATAATACCCTAGTGAACCGTGGTGAAAGTTACGAGAGATATATCCATATATAACACATTAAATGAGAAAGATAGTTTATATCGAAATACTCTTATATCTAAAACGGATGGTTACTAAGCCGCTAATGACGATTTTTGAATACTCTCAAACAGATGCAGCCCTAACGATGCTAACAATGTAAGAGAATACGCTAGACCGGATGCAACTTAGATCGCTGACGCGTCTTTCGATATAGAAATACTTGTTAAACTATTTTTGACATTTTCACAAATAATAGATAGAACATGTATTCATTCACATAGAAACATAATCAATTTCATATCAAAAGAACTTAATAAGCACGGGATTATAAAAGTCAAACTTGGTCAATGGTCAATGGTCAACGACAAAGTCAAAGTCAACGATCAAAGTCCATAGAAATGGTCAAACAAAGTTAACGGTCTAATCATCTATGTTCGAGGATCATGAGATTAAGTTTACAAGATACGTGAAAATCGTATAAAGTCTACACAATTATATATATATCCGTTTTAAACTCATTTTAAATAATTTCGTTCATTTTTGTGAATATTAAAACTTTAACACTTTTTGAAAAGTAATTAAGGTTTAAAAGTTTTAATTTGGAACGTTTTGAATTATTTAACAACCCTTTTATTTTGATATGAAATATTTGAAACTTTAGTATTATATAGTAAAATGTCGTGAAAAGGTTATTATTTGGTTAACACCAGACGCCGGTCAAACGATAGTCAAACTCGGGTTAAGGTCCGGTTGGCCATTAAACCGGCCCAACAAGGTGGTTCGATTGGATTAATACTATTGGTCCCTTTGAATGTGATATTAGGTTTATCAAGTTAAACTAATCATATTTCATGGCAACAAAGTGAGTTTTAAACAGATATATATATATATATATATATATATATATATATATATATATATATATATATATATATATATATATGCACACATATATTTCAGTCTTAAACTTCTTATTAGAATCAAATAAAGAATCTATGACACACCTTGCTTGCGGAATAGCAAGTTGGTTGAATGACAATTGGGTTGTGATCTCCTTCTAACCTAAACTCTAACCAAAGTTATGAGTATAAGAAAACAAACTATTCGACTAGAACTGAAGCTTCAACTTCAGCAGTTTCTATTTAGTTTTTTAAGAGATAAATGCTCTTCAATGTGTTTCACATTAATTGGAAGAGATAGCATTTACTCTCATCATCCCTTTCATTTTATAGGCAAAGGAATTAGGGTTTAAAAGTTTAACCTAGTATACGTGGTAAGCATTAAATGGGTGGTTGAGAAACCATTTAATGCACATATGCTTTATGGTACTAGGTACAGTCCTTTGAGGAAAGTTGTTGTACTTCTATACCAACTTTAGAACTATTCATTCCCAATGAGATTGCTTTATTCCTTTTGACATAAAGCAATCTTTTTCCCTCCTTGTAAACCTTCTAGAAGTGAAACATTTTGTTTCAGTCTTCTAAGAAGGAGATCAACATCGTTTAGCTTAGTGTTGTTAATCAAGCTAAACTGAAGTTGCTGCTAAGGTTTTCCTCAGTTTTTGAATTGCCACATAAACTAAAGTTAAGATGATCTTGATCTTCTAAGTACCTGAAGTTGAAGTGTCTTCAGGGAATACATGCTGAACTGTCATCAACATGTTTATACTTATGTGATTTTATGTTTAAATCTAATGAGAGACTAAAGGGATCAGCAACTGACCTAACAATCTCCCCTATTTGAATATACAAATAGCCTAAGTTAAAATCAGTAGTAAGTAAGCAAACAACTTCTTCTTATAAATTGATAAAATTGAATAACATAAACTGATAACCTTTCATAATAACTTTTATTACATTACAATTACAAAAGATAAAGTTATTACAAAAGATTAGTACATCTACTGCCTTAGCTGCTTAATGACCGTCATTTTCTTAAGGGGGTTTAGGTTCCTTTTGTCAACTTCAGCAAGTAGTAAGGAACTGAAGGTCTTGGCATGATCATCAAGCCCAGGACCTTGATGAAGTCTGAAGAAGATTTCTTATACAGTGTACATCATCTCATTTAGGAAATCTTTAAAGTCTTTGATGGTGACAAAGTCTTGCCTATGGAAGGAGTTGAACAATATCATTCCTAAGACTGGTTCATTCAGCACAGTTCTAGCTTGATGACCTTCATACTAAACTAATGATTTGAGTTTCTTGGTAGACCTGAAGAGGTCATAGATGTCATCAGCATGCTTTCTTTTATATCTTGCAAGATCATTCAGCGTGTCAAGAGGATCCTGTTCACCTAGAGGTTTGTCTAAGTGAATCCCCAACTCAACTTCAGTTTTGTAGAGATAGTCCATTCTTGTCTTGATCTTCTCATAGATGGTAGACCAACCAACTCCTTTTCTATTTGGACAAGCCTTCACAACTTCTCTCCATTCACCCAGATGTAAATCACTAGCCTTAAAGTTGGGACCTCATCTATACCATCCTTCGTGTACACCTTCAGTGTGATTAGGCCATTTCTAGTCAATACATCACAGTTTGTGATCCTTGAGTGTGCCCTTCTGTTCAGCAATTTGTCATGGTATTTATCTTACTGCAACTTGGCTTTGTAGTACTTTGTTACCACATCAATCCCAAGAAGATCAACCAGTTCTTCTTTTCCCAACACTACTTCTTGTTTGGCCATATCAGCTTTGGCTAAATCTTTAAGCTTCTTTTGTTCTTTGATTTACTTAGCTGTTAAATGAATATGTTCACCCTTTTCCATAATGAAATCAAATTGCTTTAGTTTCTTTTGCTTGGAAGATTCAACCCTAGAGCCAGTTAGATTTGCATCATCAGATTTACTATCAATACCTTCTTCTTCAGCATCCTTTGAAGACATGACTTTCTTGCCCTTGTCTTTCTTGATTAGCTCCCCCTCATATTGAGGAGAGCCATTTGGAGGACTGGATAGGAAAGGTGATTGAAATTGTGTTGTTGTTGAAGTGATAATTAAAGTAATGATTGTTGTTGTTTCAAGTTTTGTTAGTTTTGGTTGTTGGTTTAGGTTTGCCTTTTTAGCATCTTTTTTAGATCTTTGCTTGAATCACTGAGTTATTGTGTCTTGTTATGTGTTCTTCTCCCCCTCATCAAGGTAAGTGCTAGCTTGGCCTGCTGAAGGAACACCTTGATCACCAGCTTTAAGATATGCTTGCTCAACAGCTTATGAAAACCTAACCAATGCTTCAGTTACCTTAAAGAGAAGACTTAGAAAAGCATCCAAGGTCTTGATCTTAGCCTGAATAGAGGAAACTTGACCTGTTATAGAAAGAAATTCTGCTGGAATTTCCCATTGAAGAGTCTTCTAAAAAGCTACTTGAGTGGTAAGAGTGGAGACAGTTGTAGTAAATTCTCTAGCCTGTTAAGAATTTCTTTCAAATCCCCTGGAAGTTCAACTTCCAATTTCTCTACATACTTCTTTAACTCCTTGATCTCTTTAGATAAATCATTAAACTTGAAGGGGAGTTCTTACAGCTCAGTTGGTAATGATTTGCTAAAATCTTGAGAAGTTAAAAGTGTTGATAGTTTAGGTTTGAGGGATTTTACCAGTAGCTCGATGAGCGGTTACACATTTAGAAATGAAGGTTGAACTGAAAGGGGAGCAACTTCAGCTTCAGCTTGGGTCTTTTCCTTCTTTAGCTTGGAATTCTGAGACTGAAGGAGAAGAACTTGATTTGTTAGCTCTTGAATTTGGATGGAATTTCGAGAGGAAGGATGAGGAGCTAAAGCATCTACAGTTTCTTTGGGTTCTTCAGTTTGAACCTTTTCAGCATGAACCTCTTCATCACTATCATCTTGAACAATGATGGGTTCATTATCCTTAGGAGAGTCCAAGTTCATAAATTCAACCCCCACATCTTGAACCAGCTTGGATAAGTCCTCCAGCTTGATACCCTTTAGTGCATCATTAGAGTTGGATAGATCAGGGGAAGTGTTGAATTCTTCCTTAATCTCTTTTGCAATATTGTTGTCTCCCTTCCCTATTGTAGGTGGAGTGAGGACAGTTTCTAACCCTTCGCTGGTAGATTTCATTTTTTCTACAAGAACATGTAGGTTAGTACCTAGAAATATATTATCAAGTGAAAGTTTATTTGGTCCTTCATCTTTACCTGTGGTTTGAGGTATTGAATCCTTAGGAGCATATACGCCAGAATCAGCCTCAACTTTGGAACTTGCTGTAACATCGTGTTCTGATGCAGACTCAGAGTGAATAATGGTAGAAGTTGAATAAATAGGTTTAATATGAATAAATGCTGACATACCACTACTGAGTTGAGGGTGGGCTCCATCTTCACTGGTGACCCCTAAAGATGTTGGGCCACCAGTTGCTTGCTAGTCCTTTTTATGCAGTTCAACAACCATAGGGGTGGAAGCTGAAAGCTGGCTTGGGCTAGAGTCCATGGCCGAGCTAGACTGGTTTCTTTGACTGAATGACTAGTTTTAGATCCAGTGGGCTCTTTAGAAGAGGATCCACCTTTGGTTGCCTCTATCTTGGTTGCCTCTATCTTGGACTGAGGATGGTGATATGTAAAAGGAATTTGCTTTTTCCTTTGTCCAGATTTAGCTCCAGGCTTTGTGCCTTTGGGAACCTTCTTCTCATCTTTTGAGGAGGTTTTAGGAGCTTTGATTGGCCAGGCTTCACTTCTTTGCAGATGGATAACATGTGTTCGGTGAAGGGAGGTCCTTTAGGTTGGTTTTTCTTTAGTGTGCATTTATGACCACTAAAGACTTGAGTGGGGTTTAGGGTGACATTTTCAGATCCATGCCCTTCCATCCTGTGTTCTAATAATAGAGACAAAAACATCGGATAAGGGAAAAAGAATTTCCCTAGTTTTTTTGTTCAGCTTAATGATGATATCCTCCCAAATCAACTTAGCATAGTCTATGTTAACCCTATTTGCTATACAATAGAGGATAATGGCATCTTGGTTAAAGATCTGATCAAAACCACTAGTTTTACCACCTAAACATTGAATGATTTGGGCCATGAGTAACCTCCATCTAGGAGAAAAACAACTCTTTTTAGGGTTCTTTTAGCCCTAATTTCCCCACTATATCCAATGGTCGAAAACCATGCTCTTACTGTTTCTAGTAGTGGTGTAGCAACATACTCAATGAAGTGAGACAAATAATTTTCCCCAATGGCATTTCTAAATGTGTTTACTTCTACTTCTCTTAGAATTCCCCCAGTGGGAGTAGACAAACAAACCTTTGAGTTCTTGAGGGCTTTAGCAATGTACCAGAACTAAGAAAGATACTCCTTATATTGATTTGGAGATCTAGTAAAAGCCTCTCTGAGACAGCATTTGGAGATGAACTTAAAAACACTCTTGAAGTATTCTGAGTTTGTATGTGGGGGGTAAAGAAGAGCAACTTCATTGTTGTCTTTAAAGGTTATTTCATCTAAGTTGAACTCAACATGTGTTGCAGGTTCAAATGGAATGGGGCTTTAAGGTTACTCCTCTTGTGGATCTTGTTGTTGTGGGTTTGGTTCTTGTTGTAGGATTTATGATGATGATTCTGCCATTTTTATTAGGGTTTTGATGGTTTGATTTGGTTTGAACGTGTGTGTGTTTGTTGTTTGATGTTATGAGTTGTTTATGAAAAGTGATTTGCGAAGTTGGTGGGATGGGTTTATATAATTTGTGAGGTTATGAAAAATGTTTAAAAAAGATGGTATCTTCTTTTGAAAGATATAAAAGTTTTGAGAGGTTTTTAGGGTTTTTTTTGCACAAGTGCTAAACTTTTCATTTAATAAAAGTTAGCAAAAGTGTTTTTTTGACACCTAGAACAGTGAACATCCATATGTTCGACTGTAAAAGTAGTTGAGAGAAGGTGAGGTCATGTTTAACGTTTGAATATCCCTTTTTAATAACATTAAAAGTAAATAATTTCTTTTATAAGAAATTATTTAGAGAAAATTATATTAATTTTGAAAATCGCTTTTGCTTTTAAAAGTGACCTTTTGATTGATGTTTTGAAAATGCTAAACTAGGTTCAGATTTGGTGTTATGTTATGTTGAATAGATATTGATAATCTTTCTCAACACCAACGCTCCAGCGAAGGCGACAAAACCACACATACTCATGCAAATCCATGAATGAGACATATGTGATTCCTCAGTTACTTCACTTAAGAAAGCTAAAGAGTTAGATCAAAACTATGGTACAATCTTTATCAACATTAATGCTCTAATGAACACGACAAAACCACACATGCTCATGCAAATCCATGAATGAGACATGGGTGATTGCTCAGTTACTTCACTTGAGAAAACTAAAGATAGAGATTAGGCTAAGGTATAAAAACTGAACTAAAGAAAATAAATTAGTTTTGTTCAGTTCTTGAATTTTCACCAATACCAGTGCTTCAAAAAAGGTAACAAAACCACATGTGCTCCATCAAATCCAAGAGAGACACATGTGATTGCTTAGTTACTTAACTCAAGGAAGCTAAAGGTTAATAAGCAAAAACTAAGCTGATATTTTACAAATAAAGTTTTGTTCAGTTTTGGTTGAAAAGCTTAACCCCTTCAGTCTTTAACTGAGAAATCATTTGAGGGTTCAGGTTTTGAGCCATCGATGTTCAACATACCTAGTTTACAAATCGATCTTTTGAAAGTTGGTTCATCTAGGGGCTTGGTAAAGATATCAACAAGTTGATATTGAGTGGGAATGAAATGTAATTTAATGTCCCCTTTTAGAATATGATATCCGATAAAGTGATATCTGATATCAATATGCTTTGTTCTTGAGTGGAGAACTGGATTGTTTAAAATTGCAATAACACTTATGTTATCACAAAACATGGGTACCTTCTCATATATTATGTCATAGTCAGTGAGCTGCCTCTTCATCCATAGTATATTAGCACAACATCTAACAACAGCTACATATTTAGCTTCAGCTGAAGACATAGCTAAAGATTGTTGCTTTTTAGCAATCCAACACATAAGTTTTCCTCCTAGCAACAGACAAGCACCTGAAGTTCTTTTCCTAACCATGTTTGTTAGCCTTATTTTTATATAAGTCGAACAAGAATGTCGTCAGTCATCTTTGTAATAATTAGTCTTGTATTGTAATAGGCTAGCCGAGTGGGTTCAACTGGCTTAGACTTTAAGCTAATATTGTCCATGTTTTGGGCTAAAGCCCAACACAAGCCAAGCCTGGCCCATAAGAAAGAGTCCATACGCCATCTAGGGTGAAGGGACTATAAATAGAACCCTCTTCACACATGGAGAGGGTGTTGGTTACATTTGCTTCATTGTATATGTGTGTAACTCACCAAACTCTCTCCTTCCTAATCTAATATTCTTCACTTTCCTTTCTACTTTTCTTCTACCTTATTTCGTGCTTATTATGGGTATTGGTTAGCTTCTTGTTGTGTTTGGATCTTATATATATATTAGGATAACAAGTGGTATTAATCGCCAAGGGGTTTTAGGTGATTGGTTTTGTGGTTTATTTGTAAACCGTGGCTTATTTTTAAGCTAATAAGCCCACGGCTTATTTTTAAGTTTAGAAATAGTTTTAACTTATTTCGTGGCTTATTTGAAGCTTAATAAGCCTACGGCTTTTGTTGGTCTTGGCTTATTTGAAGCTTATTCATAGTTTTAAGTTTAGTGGTTCTTATATTTTTCTTGTTTATGCTCATTCAAAACCTAAAAGCCTCTTCCTTTCTTGATTTACTCTAGAAATAGTTTTTATTTTTGTAATCCGTGGCTTATTTCGTGGTAAAATAGCTTATTTCATGGCTTTCTAGCTTATTTTCATGGGTTTTTAGTTATTAACAGCGGTTTGGAAAAGGTAGGACAACCCTGTTTTACTTTTTAGTCGTCTTTGAGCTAGAAAACAAAAAGTACACTAACGGCGGTTTGTCAGTGGTCCCAGCGGTTTGTCAGTGGCCACAGCGGTTTGTCACAGTGGTTTGCCATAGCGGTTTCTTATTTTACCTTAATAGCGGTTTGCCTAAACTTCTGCCATAGCGGTTTAATACAGGTTGAGCAGCGCTTTATTCCTTTCATGATTTATCTAAACAAAAATATGCCCGTTTGAAAAGTCAACATCGGTTTGGTAAAATGTTGGCAGTGGTTTAGTGTTTTTGAAAGTGACAGCGGTTTGATATTTTTAGTTTTAACAGCGGTTTACCATTTGCCAACGGCTTACCATTTGGTAGCGGTTTACCATTCTCACAGCGGTTTACCAATTTTCCAGCGGTTTACCAATTCACAGCGGTTTACCATTTTGCCAAACCGCGGTTTGTCGTTTTGTAGCGGTTTGTCACACAGGTTTACGAAGATTTATGCCTTTTATCGTATTTTAGGAAACGTTACTCTACCCAATTTGTGTCAAATTTTCTCATTCAGTGTCGATCCGCACATCAGGTGGGAAGAGACTGACTTCGGGCTTCATATAAACAAGCACTTCAAAGTAAAATCAGAAATTCTACTTTAGTTTTACGGTTTCTTCTTAATTTAGTAAAATCCTCCGAAAGTCTCACTTCTTTTCTCGGTTTAATCAAGACTTGTAAAATCTGGTAAACTAGAATTCCATATCAAAGCGCAATCTCAATCACTTCATAAAACTTAAGATCCTATATTCATTCACAACTACATTAAAATGTCTAATACCAATACCAATTTGCAAACTCAAACATTAAATGCTCTTCACAATGCCATCATGAAAGTAGGTAGTAAAGATTGTCCACCAATGTTAGCACTTAGTAATTACATTCAGTGGAAATCCAAAATCAAGAGGTACATCGGCACCAAACCTAACAATGAACTCATCTACTATTAACTTTAGAATCCACCTTACAAATTCAAATGAACTGAGAAGACTGTTCTAGTTATAGAAGGTAGTTTAGAAACCACTACAAAAGGATATGTGGAGAACTATAAGAATGTCTCACAAGACATAAGGAACCAATTGGATGCTGAAGCTGAAGCTATTCAGATAATTCTCATAGGGATAGATAATGATATCTGATAAGTGTAAAATACACATATCCATTTATACTTAAAATAACCCAATTAAACCCAAAACAGACCAAAAATGGCAAAAATATGCTTGTATTTATGTTTTGTGTGTGCAGGTATGGATAAGTCAAAAATCACAAGAAAATAGTCAAAAGCAAGCAAACACGGACACGAGAATCAGAAGAGTTCAAAAAGAAGCCAAAGATACAAAGCCGAAGCCAAATCCCTAGCCATCTCCTCTTTTATGAAGCCTCAAGGGCCAATCTTGCAAATCCCGAAAGTTATTTATAACTTGAAAAAGGGAAAAGAAAGAGAAGGACCAAAAATGCAAACTCCCCAAACTCCAACAGTTTTAACTGTCGAAATAAGGGCGCCAAAGGTGTTACTATTCACCTTTCTTCCCCGTTTCACCATCCAGGGTAAATCAAAGGGGTTTTCCAAATTAAAGGGTGCTTAGGTCAATTCATGAGCTCTCTAACACAAATGAAGGGACAAATCAGTCTTTATCAAAGGATTACTTAACCTCTCCCAATCAAAGGCCACGTCAACAATGGTGAAAGCACAAATTTATGTGGGTTTTTGTACTAAAATACTCACAAAAGAAGCACAAACGTCACATCAAAGAATGCCATGCTGGCAATCCTCAGGTGTCCACAGCTTGATCAAACGGCCACAATTGATGCTCAAATGATTGAAGAAATGATTGGCTAAGATTGAAAGATTGGAGAGCAGGGCAAGAGGGCTAAAAGGATCCAAGGCAGACTATAAATAAAGCCTCACTTCTCACACACACGATATCTAGATTTACACGTAGCTTTTAGGATTAATTTTTAGCTTAATTTTACTTTAAACTTTGTAATTTCTTTTTAAATATTGTAATCAAGTTTTCTATCAATGAATTCAGAAGTTTTTAATCTCTCTTAAGCTCTCTTATTTACTTTATAAGCTCTTTTTACTTTAAACTGTTAAGCTAAATAGTCATAAGCTACTCATAAGCTCTTTCAGTCTATAAGCTGAAATAGAGCTATTTGAATTCAGTATTAATCTTACCTAAACCTTAAATCAGTTTAATCTATCATGGATCTTATTGGATTAGAGCTTTTGGAAGGGGATCTTAACTTGGAAGAGATCCCAAGGACTTTACCCTAGCTTATCTAATAAGCTAGGGAGCTTGTAGCTGCCTTTATTGGTCCTCTTGTTTAGCTAGAGGAGTTTGTAAGTTTCTCTTTCATTTTCCTTTAAATTCTAGTTTTAAATAATGATACTATTGCTTGCTATGTTTAGATCTGCTTATTTGCTTATTCTCTTTGCTTATTAGTGCCTATTTGAGTTTTATCTAGCTAAATCTTCATAGTTGTTTATCTGTTTTTAATTTTCTTAGTTTAAATCATAGATTTTCATATTATTGTCTTAAAAACCTCTAAAAAAAACCAAAAATATAGTAAAATAGTATAGATCTTAGATTATTGCTTATTTAGTTGTTAAATCATGCTTATTAAAGTAGTTTTAATCTGTTAATTGTCTGGTAGTTAATACTTGTCCAATAAATTTCAACTTTAAAAGCTTTGCTCAAAATCTGTCATAGTTTTTAAGGGGTGTTTGGCTTAAATGTGTTTGACCTCTAAAAGTCAAAATTACTTGTGCAACTTGTTTGAGTCAGCTGAGTTTTCATTTAAGAATAGTTTTCATTTAGTTTTTATAAGTTAGAGTTAAAAATTTCAAAAGATATGGCTTATTATCTTTGTTTCAACACTAGGGGAGTTTTTGACTATCTCTTTGCTTGTGAAATTTAGATCTAAGCCCTCAAAGGCTTAGATTTTGTTTGGACTTTGTTTAAACACTCTATTTGAGTATGTCTTCTAGTGCTTATTAGTTGTTTGTCCTAATCTGTTTTTGCTTATATAGTTATAGATCATTAGTTGCTAATTTCTGTCATAAAAACTCATAAAATCCAAAAATATTAGTTTAAATAGTTTAGATCTTAGATTAAGGCTTATTCAGTTGTTTAATCATGATTATTAAGTTTGTTTTAAGCTAGTTTTTATCTGGTATTAGTTTTTGTGCATCAAATTTCTCTTAAAAAGCTTTTCTAAATCCTGTTAAAATGATAAAGGGGTGTTTGGTTTAGTGCAGTCTCAAAATTGCACTAGCAGTACTAACCTAAGTTAGTACTGCTGACTCTTTACACTACCAGTACTAACTAAAAAGTTAGTACTGCCTTCACAAGTTAGTACTGTTAGTATAAATTTTAGCTTTTCAAATTCAATAGTATCAAGTTTAGTCATAGCTTATTATGAATTTAGTTTTAGTTTTCATTTTCTAGCTTATTTCATAGCTTAATTCTGTTCTTAAAAGTCAAATTGCATCAGCAGTACCTTCAAGTTAGTACTGCTGAAATTTACACTACCAGTACTAACTATCAAGTTAGTACTGCTACCTTTGGTGTAACTTTTAGTCGAGTAATTGTAGGATTTAATAGCTTATCTTTTAGCATTTTTAAGTCTAGTTATAGCTTAATATAGAATAAGTCTTAGATTATATTTTCTAGCTTATTTACATAGCTTATTTTTGCTATCAAAAAAGTTAAAAAGCCAAAAACAGTACTTAGAAACTTTAGGATTTAAATTTGTTAATTTAGCTTATGGGTCTAGATTTTCTAGCTTAATTAGATAGATTATAAGTAGTTTTATAAGTCCTTAAAGTTTTAGAGTCTAGTTTAGCTTTTTAAGTTTTTAAGCTCATTTGGATTTTATGCTATCTTGCTTATTTTCTGAGTTTGCTTAGTTCATGCTCAATTTCAGTAGTTTAAAAGCACTTCTATGTTAAATTTCCTTGCATTTTTAGACTAAGCACATCATAAGCTTCTTAGAACTCTTTTCCTTTTTCACATTAAGCTTAATTTGAGCTTTTTATAGCTGTTTTGGTAAAACATAGCCCAAACCCCTAGTTTCTGTAACAGCTTAAAGATAAGCTCTTTTTGAGCTTATTTGTGAGTTTCAGCCCAAGTAGCCTTTATTAATTTTGTTCCCACTAGCTTCCTTTACAACTTTGCTTCTTTGAGTTTTTCATTTTAAGCTCTTTAAAATTTCGAATGCTTATTGGACTTTATTTGTGATCGGGGTAGATTCTCAGGGTAGAAAGTGTAACTTTTCGATCTTAGTTGTTTTTCAGTTAGTCCCTCCGTTAGTTTGTTAGTTTCCCCGTTAGTTTCTTAGGTTTTTGCACCATTAGTCCTTAGTTAAGTTGTTAATTAAGTTTATTAGTTTTAATTAGTAATTAGGTTTAATTTTTAATTAGTTTAATTAAGAACTCTTTCCACCACACCCCCTTATAAAAAAGATAAAAAAAAAAAGGCTTTTATTTCTAGAAACCAATTATCAAAAAAATCTTTGCTTAATTCAAATCAGAATCCAAGTTTAAACGAGGTTTCAATTTCACTAGTCGTTGGGGAAACGACCCAGGTGATCATACTTACCCGGTTAAATATACATATTATATATTATATTATATATTTTTGAGAGTGAATTTTATCAAGGGTAACTTGGTAATTTTCTTAATTACTCTTAGGATTATATTATATTGTGATATATTTTAGGTATATAAAACTACCAATCAGTTTTTGGCGCCGCTGCCGATGATTAGTGTCAAGATTCCTTCGTTTTATGTTTCTTGATTTGGTTTGAAGATCCTTTCGACTTAGAAAGTTTCATTCTTGTTTTATAATTCAAAAATCATAAAATATAAAAAGTAAAAAATATATTTTCCTTTTCTTTTTAGTATAAGTAAAAGATAAAAAAAATAGAAAA
>BQNB010130929.1:0-16211 GCA_026074375.1 Tanacetum coccineum
ACCATGCTTGATCTCAAAGTTGTTCACGGTAATTTCGGGCACAACGATTGCATCCTCGTAACCCTTAGTGGGTGCTTCGAGCAATTGCGCCATAGTACGATTATTGGCCATCGTAACTATGGGAGGATTGTTATTTGGTTTCTCAAGATTGGGTGATTCAACAGAAGTTTGTTGGACTTGTTGTTGTCGATGTTTACGGGCTTGAGAACGAGTGCGCATGCACAAAATAGAAATATAAAAAGAAAATTTACTCTAAAAAAATTTTGGTTTTTTTTTGAATGATTTATTCACAATGTATTTTAACAGACAATGAGGTAGGACAACTTCAACCAAATAATCTACTTACTTCACGGTAGCTCTCAAAATGATAAACGCACAGGTGAGCGAAGGAGTAGGAATAGCTCAAAGCTTATTTCTCCTTTCGGGTCGTAGTTCCTCGAAACAACCCTCCTTATACCCACTTTTTAGTTTGTTAATCAAGTCGAGGTAAGCCGTACGTCGTAAGAGACAAAAATGGCAAGTTTTTGAATCTTTTGTTCGGGAACTTATTGATGGATAATACTTCAATGGAAAGTATTATATGTTGGTGTTCTTTTACCAACTTGGTGAATTTATTTATTATTTCTTTTTATGGAAATTGTTTTTTTAATTTTTTTTATATGATAATTATAATAATAAAAGAAAATGAAAAATATTTTTGTATTTTTTTTTATAAAAATAGAAGAAATATTCACAACTTCAAACACAAATTGTCAAACGTTACGAAATTCGTTTCACAGCCTCCCCGGCAACGGCGTCAAAAATTGATTCGTTAAAATCAATATATATATATAATATATAAGCAAACACTCAACCAATTACCTTTAGCCAATGATTGGTCAAGAGTTCACAAATTAAAATATATATGTCCGGAAGTATGATTCTCGGGTCGTTCAGTCCCAACGAGGCTTGAATGGAAAATCGAATGACGGATTGATGATTGATGTTTGAATGACAAAGATTTGGATTTGATTTTTCTAAATAAAATGCAAAAGCAATTAAGGAAATCCTGACTACGAAAGCTATTAAAGATTTAAACCTAAAATGAGACGGGAATGTAAAAACGCGAGCTAAAAAAAACTAAATTATCAAAAATTAAACCCTAAAGTGATAAAAATGCTAAACTGCTAAGCAGTTTGAGCTCAAATAAGCTAATGGAAAATGGAACAGACAAGTTGGGCACTAAACCTAATAAGCAAATGCAAACAAAGATAAGCAAGGTAAATAAGCTAGAACAGGCCTAGACAAATCTAATAAGCTTAACTAACCCTAAATAAGCAAATTCAACAAGCAATTAAGCTAAATTAAGCAAGAGAAACTCAGCAGTACTAACTTAGAGTTAGTACTGCTAGCTTAGAGTTAGTACTGCTAGCTTTAATAAAACACAATGAAATAAGAAATAAGCAAATAAGCTAAAACAGATATTTAACTATCCCTAATAAGAACTCAGGCATAAGATTAAGCAACTAGAATAAACTAGAATGGCAAATAAGCTAAAAAACTAAAAACTTATAAACTCTTAAAATTACTTTGAAAAGGCGAATAAGCTTAAATAAGCTCTACTAAAGACAGTAAACGAAAATGGACTTAATCTACTCTAAAAAGCTAAGCAAATCTTAAATAAGCAGAAATAATAAGCTAATAAGCAAAAGTGAACCAACAGTACTAACAGTATTAACTATCAGTACTAACTTGGAGTTAGTACTGCTAGCTTTAATAAAACACAAAAGAGAACCAGCAGTACTAACTATGGGTTAGTACTGCTTGTTCCAAACAGTCCTCAAAGTTTTCACAAATCATTTTTCTTTTTTTTTATTTTTATTTTAAGCTGATTAAAAACAGTTTATCAAATAACAAAATAAGACACTTATAAGCAGATTTAAATCAAGAATAAGCACTTAAATAAGCTGAATCAATCTAACAGTATTAACTCATAACTAACAGTACTTAACTAAGAAATTTGCACAAATCACTTTTAAACTAACAACTAAGCAAGATAAGCACTAAACATCATGATAAAGCATAAATAAGCAAATATAGGTAACAAATAAGCACTATAAGCAGTTCTATAGTAAATAAGAAAAATAAGAAAAAGAGAGACTTACAACTCCCTTGCTCAAAACAGGGTTAAACAAAGAGTCTACGAGCTCTAGCTTGTATAAAACAAGCTAGTGAGAGTCCATAAGCCCTTCCAGAACTGGCTTATCATCCATAAGCTGTGGTATATTTGAGTGTGAAAATTTTTACTTAAATTCTTAGTATTTGAGTTAAGACAAATGACTTATATGATTTTATAAGACTTAAAACATATTAAGTAAAGCTTTTAACAAAGGAAATACAGAGATTCAAAAATTGACTTAAAAACTCCAAATTTGCATTAAGACGAAAATTAAAGTTACAAGACTTGGAAGAGTAAAATTGCATAAAAATAAGCTAAAATTTAACTAAGAAAAATCGATATATATCTTGCGTCTTGGGTTACAATGGCCCTATTTATATAATCTGAGATGCCTCCAAGGCTTTACAAAAGGCTCTATTATAGACCGAAAGTCTCTTCTTCTTGGACTTGCAGGCTTGTGTTCCATTGTGAGAGCTATCTAGTGTTTTTTGTTGTGTGAGGGACTTTGATAAAGTAATCTCCGTCCATTCAATCGTCTTGTGCTTCTTTTAGTCAATCTAAGCCAACGAAATTAACTTGAAAATGGTGAATGTATTGCCAACATGGAAATTATAAAGCTGGGGGGAAGATAGTGGAGGAGGGGGAAATGTTATCCAGGGTGTTGAATGGTTTGCAGGGTAAAAGAAAGTGAAGGGAACCCCCGTGAGTAGTACTTGGGTTAGTTTGGACGGAAAAAATTGGCTTGGATAGTGCAGCTTTGGCCCTCAAGTTATCCTTCCCCCAAGTTGCAAAATTCAGACCCTTTGTCATCTTATACAATTAATATAACTTGAAGGTTTGGCCAATTTTAGTCCCTCAAGTTATAACTTTCTCCACAATGTGACTTTGGACTGTTGTCCTGGGTTTGACTTTCTGAAGTTGGCTTCGATTTGACTTTGTCTGTTCTATCCCGTGCTTGGTTTGGTCGTTTTTGGCTTTGTTTTTCATCCTTTTCTTGAATATCCGTTTCCTGCACAATTCAAATGCAAAACATACAAATACAATGTATTTTTGGTACGTTTTTAGTCATTTAAGTCCGTTTTTAATGGAAAATGGTATGTGTAATTAAGCATATACCAAAATCCCCCATACTAAGATATTGTCGTGTCCTCACGCAATGTTATGAAGTAAACACTCAAGAACCCAAGAATCTTAATCCCCCTCGACTAATAACCTCGAAAAGTAGCTAAGCGTTTGTCAAGGGGAACTAAAGAATCAATAGCTTCGACAAGTCCCGTTTTCACCATTTTTTAAATGTACACTAACTATCCCTAATATTTTTGGATTTTCCTTTTTCTTTTCTTAACTACCTGTTTGACTTCCTTTATTTTATCAACATTGGGATCATAGAATGAGAAGCGCCCATAGAATAATCTATGGATGTCCTGACGGATAAATTCATCGTCCCTGATTTTTCACTAGTCCCAAGCTAAGCGTAAAAACGAAATCACCATTAAGTACAAGTAAAGATGCTAACACTACTTATAACTATGACTTGTCAACTTTTGCTCCCGACAATTATTCAATTAAAGTGATTGTGCTTAATTTTAAGTTAAATTTAGAGTCGACAAATTTTAGAAAGTAGCATAGATTATGTGCATAACATATTTTCTGAAGAAATCCGTGAAAAGACTAGATCACCCCAAACAGCATATTCGCGATAATCCCAAGCCGAGTTTCGACTTAGGTTTATTAGTTAATGTTCGCATGTAATAGCGTGATACTCCACCTTTTCGCCGGATTTCTTAGATTTTACCGTTAAATAAACAATACTACTCAAAGCACGCAAACATCAAAAATTTAATGATCTCAATGGTGCGGTTATTCCCATGGTAACGCCTTTCTTCTCCGGAAACGTCCCAAGCCTCATCAGCTAAGTGCCCAGGTTTTTTTTTGAACACCACCGCGGAGAATACATAACCGAAAAATCTTACTACCGACGACAACCAACAATTTTTGAAGTCTTAAAGCAAGTAAATCTTATTCAAAATTATATTTTTTGAGTTTAGAAAAAGAAATCTTAACCTTAAGTTTTCATTTTATTGCTAATATACTATACTACCGTCATCATTTACATGACTACAACATCGGCCACGCCTCCGACAAGATGTAGTGACTTAGTCTGATGACGGTTTCCTTATGATAATACTTACAAATGTGCACATTGCATTATTATCTCACTATGGGCCTTGTTTTGAAGACTGCAACATCGGTTGTGAGCCGGCAAGATGCAGTAAACCTTTATCAGCCCACAGTTTATATTATTTATTTCATTTCTTTTGCAACATATTTTCCGTAATAGAGAAAATTACGTTTTAGAAACTCAAATATAAAGCTGAAATAAGATGAATATTTTCGTTTCCGAAAGAGCTTCTTTTTAGAAAATGTCGGTTTAAAGTTAAAGCAAAATTAAGCACGTTCATTAGTCAGGTTAAGAGCTTCTGGGAGAAAAAGTGACAAGTTACACTTATAAGCTTTTAAGATTTCCAAATAATCCTTGTTTAGCATCCTACATGTAAATAACACTATCATTTTTCGTTCTTCGCAAATTTAAAATCCCCAATAAAAGGATCCGCGAATGCTTAGCCTAATAAACTTCCGTTTATTAAATGGTTAAGGAACGAAGCTAGGGCTCAACACGCCCGATCGAGTCAAAATTTATTCTCATTCTACCCATTAGGAAAGTCAAAACTGTGACAAAACACTTATTTTATTTTTGAAAAAAAATTTTCATTTTTTTGGTATTTTTGCAAAAATTTTGGTGGTAAAAACGGGATTACGTGACAACAACGGCTGCAGGCAAAAATCAAATCGAAGAAAATGGAGGGGGTAGTGAAGTGGTGTGTGGGTTGTTGAAGCCCCCCCATACTAGAACTAAACATCGTCCTCGATGTTTTGAAAGGGGTACCTACGTAAATCTAAGGCCGTTTATTAAGTGTGCCAAAAGATAAAACGTTAGTCGATTAGATTTGGATACTGGATTCCCAAAATGAAGCTGAGGATGTGAAACTCTGAAGGCAACACTGCGAGCACGAGAGTCTTCACAATCCGGGAAATCCTGGATATACAAAACAAAGCACACAAAACATGGACAAAACACGGGTAATGGAAAATTGTAAGCCTCCTCACACAAAAACACTTATTTATTACTACTACTGATAAGCATGGGGTGCCTCCCACGAAGCGCTTGTTTAAGGTCGCTATGCTTGACCCGTCCCCGAATTTATTGGTCCATGGGGAACGTCTGGAGATCTGGGACTACCAATTGTGGTACGTCCCCTCCAAAGTAGTGCTTCAAACGGTGACCATTCACTTTGAAATTTGGCTCGGAGTTTTGGGATAACTCGATAGTGCCATATGGGAAAACTTGGGTTACAGTGAATGGTTCACTCCAGCGGGTCTTTAGCTGCCGAGAAATCTTCAATCTAGAGTAAATATGGGGGAGGGGGGGGTGGGTGGGTGGGGGGAGTGTGGGGTTGTGGGAGGAGACTCGATCACCAGACGTAGAAAAACGCGTTTTATGATCTGGAGTCCATGGATACTCGTTGTTTTTCTCTTTAAAAAATCAAAGATTTTCTAGGCATGAATCACGAAGTTCATTAAAGTCCCTTAGTGAACTTTTCTGTGATCGCCCGCGGTTTTGATATCAAAGTTTGTATGCTTAAGGGCCCAGTAAGCTTTATGCTCGAGCTCAATCGGAAGATGACATGCCTTCCCGTACACTAACTTGTATGGAGTACACCCGATGGGTGTTTTGTAAGCTATACGGAAGGCCCAAAGAGCTTCATCCAGTTTATCCGACCAAGAGGCACGATTTTCGCCCACGTCCTTTCCAAGTATGCTTTTCAACCAAGATAATACGCATACTCAAACTTGCCTACATTTTTGTTGATGAATATGCGGTGGAGAGACGAAGAGACTCCGTATTAAGCATGACTTTTGAAAATTGTCATTGCAAGAATGGGTTCCGCGATCAACTTATGATTGACAGGGGCCCCAAACCTGGCGAGAAAAAGTTTTTAAGAAATTTGCAAACAACATCGGAGCGTCGTTTGGAGGGGACGCTTTCGTTTCAACTATTTTGATAAATAATCAACGCCACGATATATATATGTTCCCTCTTGAAGACGGGAATGGCCCCAAAAATCAATTTCCCCACATGTCCAAATATTCGCAAAAACGCGAAAGTGGCTTGTTGAGTGAGGTAATTTCCTAAAGCAAATTCCCAGCCTCAAATTCAGTTTTGTGCTTCTTTGAGTCAATCTCAGCAATTTGAAGCGATACTTGGGAAAGTGTGAGGATTTGCCAACATGGCTTTTAATACAACTGGATGGGTTTAGTAGGTGTGATGAAATGATTTTGGCTAAGGGTGTCGAGTGGTTAGCAGTGGAGAAAGGTATGAGGAGGACATCCAAGTTTTGTTACCTTGGATTGTTGGGGCAAATGAGGCTTTTGGGGAGTAGCAGTTTAGTCCCCTAAATCGTTATAACTTAAATGTAATCTCTGCCCGGTTGGAAGTTATAGTCCCTCATCCTTGTTATTTTAGCAATGAACACAACTTGAGGCATGAACAGTTTAGTCCCTAAAGTTTGTATTCTTCATTTGAAGACTTTTGACTTTGTCAATTCCATTCCGTGCTTGGTTGTTGCTTTTTGGCTTTCTTTTTGTTTGGGTAGGTTGGACGTTGTTTGGTGTGGGGGGCCTTTTTGTTTGAATATCCGTTTCTGCACAATACAAATGCAAACATACAGAATTAACAATGTATTTTTTGGTAACGTATTTAGGTCTTTCAGATCTTAGAAATGGACAAATGGTATGTGAAATTAAGCACATACCGAAATCCCCATAAACTAAGTTATTTGCCGTGTCCTCACGCAATGTTATGAAGTAAACACTCAAGAAACAAAGAATCTCGATCCCCCTCGACTAATAACCTCGAAAAGTAGCAAGGCGTTCGCCAAGGGAAACTAAAGAATCAATAGCTTTGACAAGTCCCGTTTTCACCATTTTTGATAGTACACAACAAATCCTAATATTTTTGGATTTTCTGTTTCTTTCTTAACTACCTGCTATGACTTCCTTTTACTTTTATCAACATTGGGATCATAGAATGAAGAAGCGTCATAGAACTAATCTACGGATGTCCTGACGTAAACTTCTCATCCCCGATTTTTCACTAAGATCTAAACAAACAATTAAACAAGATCATTTGTCCAATATAAGTCCTAAATTTATAAGCACTCATACTTATTACTTGTGAACTTTTAACTCCCAACATGTAATAATGATTTAAATGTGTGCACTCAATTCAACTCAACCATATGTCATACTTATTTTCATAGCGTCGTAATCAAGATGAATCACGACTTAAGACCATTGTAACTGTGATTTTAAAGAGCCGAAAATTTAAATGTAGAACTTTTGCAAACATCTTCATCATTATAATCATAAGTTCTTAAAGCTAGGAATGCGTTGCTTAGTTTGAATACCTACCTAGGCCTCGCTCCCTAGTAGGATATCACAACCAACGACCGGTGTTCTTAGTTTGAAAACCCACCCCGTTGCTAGCGTAGTGGGAAATCACATCAACACCTGCTTCCAGGTGAGATATCACAACACACCAAATCCCTAGAAGCAAAGATGTCTTAGTTTGAACCCCCACCTCGTGGTTAGCGGAGTGGGATATCACGACACATCTTTTACTTGCTCCATATACTCAAATGTATGCTTTAGTTGGCATAATTTAATATTCATGCAATTTTTGCATTCATATTTCATTCATGTTTCTTTGGCATTTTAACTTTCAAATTACTAAGAACAGAAAAACCTCGCTTTAAAGAATCAAGTTACAAATTTGAAGCTTTTTCTAAAAACATCGATTGACTTAGTTGAATTGAAATGAGCACGTATGATTAGGTGGATTAAAAGCTAATGGGAGAAAAAGCCACAAGTTACTCATATAAGCTTTAGAAGAATCTTGCTCAGCACATAAACTTATATTTAACTCTATCACTTCTTGTTCTTCACCTCGTGAAAGCTTAGCCTACAATTTAGGAACTAGCTAGGGCTCAACACGCCCGATCGAGTCAAAAATTATTCTCATTCTACCCATTAGGAAAGTCAAAACTGTGACAAAACACTTATTTTATTTTTGAAAATTTTTAAATTTTTTCATTTTTTTTTGGTATTTTTGCAAAAATTTGGTGGTAAAATGGATTACAGATAAGCAACGGCCTGCAGGCAAATCAAATCGAATACCCCCCCCCCATACAATAACTAAACATCGCCCTTGAGGTTTGAAAGGGGTATGTAAATCTAAGGCCGTTTATGAAGTGTGCCAAAAGATAAAACGTTAGTCGATTAGATTTGGATACTTGGTTCCCAAAATGAAGCTAAGGATGTGAAACTCTTGATAAAAAAATTGCAAGCACGAGAGTTCTTCACAATCCGGGCAATCCTGGACAATTAACAACACAAACACGAAACACGGGTAATGGAAGAGGCGAGCCTCCACACAACAAGAAAACACTTATTCATTTCTACACAATACTACGATAAGCATGGGGTGCCTCCCACGAAGCGCTTGTTTAAGGTCACTATGCTTGACCCGTCACTCGAATTTATTGGACATTGGGGAATGTCTGGAGATCCAGGACTACCAATTGTGGTACGTCCCCTCCAAAGTAGTGTTTAATACGATGACCATTCACTTTGAAGTTTGGCCCGAAGTTTTGAGATAACTCGACGGTGCCGTACGGGAAAACTTGTGTGATAGTGAATGGTCCTGACCAGCGGGTTTTAAGCTTTCCTGAGAAAATCTTTAATCTAGAGTTAAAGAGGAGGACTCGATCACCGACGTTGAAAACGCGGTTCTTGATCTTGGAGTCGTGAATCCTCTTTGTCTTTTCTTTATAGATCAAAGAGTTCTCATAAGCTTCATCACGGAGCTCATTAAGTTCATTCAGCTGAACTTTCCTATGGTCACCAGCGGTTTTCAGATCAAAGTTTGTATGTTTTAAGGCCCAGTAGGCCTTGTGTTCTAACTCAATTGGCAGATGGCAGGCTTTTCCGTACACTAACTTGTATGGAGTACACCCGATGGGTGTTTTGTAAGCTGTGCGGAAAGCCCATAAAGCATCATCGAGCTTATCTGACCAAGAGGTACGGTTCTCTCCTATTGATCTCTCAAGAATTCTCTTCAAGCCCCGATTGGAAACCTCGACTTGTCCACTTGTTTGTGGATGGTATGCAGTGGAAAGTCGATGGGTAACTCCATATTTAAGCATCACCTTGGCAAATTGATCATTACAAAAATGAGTGCCTCGGTCACTGATAATTGCTCGGGGAGTTCCGAATCGGGCAAAAAGAGCTTTCAAAAATCTTACTACAACCCTAGCATCATTGGTGGGGAGCGCTTTCGCTTCAACCCATTTTGAAAGGTAATCAACTTCTACTAGGATGTATTTGTTGCCTTTGGATGATAGGAATGGCCCCATAAAGTCAATGACCCAGACGTCAAAAATTTCACAAACTTGGATGGAATTTTGTGGCATCTCATCCCGTTGTGAAATTTTTCCTTGACGCTGGCATGAGTTGCAGCTTTTAACCAACTCATGGGCATCTTTGTAGATTGTGGGCCAAAAGAATCCGGAATCGAAGACTTTTCTTGCTGTGTAGTTAGCACCGTGATGTCTGTGAAATCCAGGAATCTGGACTCAACTAGGGTATGAATAACATTGATTGATTAAGCACAACGGAATATGAAATAAGAACACAATTTTTAAAAGAAGGATCTTCCCAGAAATAATGCTTTACGTCTTTGAAGAATTTTCTTTTTGCTGTGTTGACTACTCCTATTGATATGGAAAATTTCGCATGGTAGTTTGCTTGATGTGCTGCAACCATGGTTGGTACTAGATCAAGATCAGCAACCGAATAAGAGTTTCAAGAGGAAACTTTTCTGTCCATTCTTGGTCATTTCCTATATCTTGTTTGTTGTACTTGAAGTAGCACCCCAATGTTACTATTCCGCTGCTACCTGATTTTGGGGGTTGTTACATCGAACTCTTGAAGGAGCAGAACCCATCGGAGCAATCTCGCCTTAGAATCTTTCTTAGCAAAGAGATACTTGAGGGCGGAATGATCCGTATACACAGTGCATTTGTTCATGACAAGGTAAGATCGGAATTTTTCAAATGCGTACACCACGGCTAACATTTCTTTCTCTGTCGTGGTGTAACGTGATTCCGCCTCATTCATTGTTTTACTTGCATAATGTATAGGGCTGAAATGTTTCTCATGACGTTGCCCCAAGACTACACCTAAGGCAAAATCACTTGCATCGCACATAAGTTCAAATGGTTCATCCCAGTCTGGGGCAATCAGGATTGGAGCCTCGGTCATATTCTTTTTGAGAGTGTTAAATGCTTCAATACACTCTTTGGAGAAATAGAACGGAGTCTCTTTTTCAAGAAAATGGGTCATGGGACGGGCGATCTTTGAAAAATTCTGGATGAATCTTCGATAAAACCCGGCATGCCCAAGAAAACTACGGACACCTTTCACAGTAGTCGAGTGAGGGAGCTTGGCAATAACGTCAATCTTAGCTCGATCTACCTCAATTCCCGACTTGGAGATTTTGTGTCCTAGAACAATGCCTTCCTTAACCATGAAATGGCTTTTCTCCCAGTTCAGAGCTAAACTGGTGTCTTCACACCTCTTAAGCATCTTTTCCAAATGGGATAGGCATGTAGAGAAAGAACTTCCAAAAACCAAAAAGTCATCCATAAACACTTCCATCGTTTTTTCGATCATGTCGTGGAAGATTGCCATCATACATCGCTGGAACGTGCCTGGTGCATTGCAAAGGCCAAAGGGCATGCGGCGGTAGGCAAAAGTTCCGTATGGGCAAGTAAATGTTGTCTTTTCATGATCATTTGGGTCGATGGGTATTTGAAAATAACCCGAGAAACCATCGAGAAAACAATAGTATTCGTTTCCCGCAAGCCTCTCGAGCATTTGGTCCATGAATGGTAGAGGAAAAGTGGTCCGATTCGTTGCTTCACAACTTTCGATAGTCAATGCATACCCGCCACCCGGTAACAAGTCGAGTTGGAATCAACTCATTTTGGTTCATAAATCGAAGAGAAAAAACATTTGTGGTGATTATTATTCTTCTCAACTACGGTAAAACGCACCTTTCTTTGTAACATTTATCAGTGTACCGGGCCCTTACCTAGGGACAATCCTATATAGGGTAAATAATTCCAGCCGTCAAGAAGTTTTTCAACTTCTTTTTTGATGACATCGTGGATTTTTGGGTTTACCCGTCTCTAATGTTGGACCGCTGGTGTGTAGTCTTCTTCCATTAGAATTTTATGAGTACAAAATTCCGGGTTAATACCCTTGACATCGGAGAGTTTCCATGCGATTGCTCGCTTGTGGGACTGCAACACCTTTATGAGAGCGGCTTTCTCCCTCCCCGACACTCATATCTTTAGCAAAGTATGACTGGTACTTGTTTGTCACCCTCCAAAAATGCCATATTCGAGGTGGGGAGGTAAGTCCCATGAGCTCGACCTCGGAGGTTCATCATTTGGATGTTTCATCGGGTTTTGGCTTCACAATTCTTAGAGTTCTTTTCTAACCTCAGAAAATAATTTTGCATGGATGGAAGAGTGATAAGGGCTCGACTATTAGGATAGCTTCAAAAGAAAAATGTCATTCTCTGGGGATCACATTCGCATCATCAACTCACTGACTTTACGAAGTATTCAGAAGTTCAGCCTCGCTTTCTTCAAGAATAAATCACTACCCTCTAATGGAGTGAGGGGGAAGAATGGTACGGACAATTTGCTCAAAGTAAGGCGTGGAATTTCATTTGCTAAAACTTCCGAGAACTAAAATCTCTTGAGAATCTCCTCACACGCAATATCAATAAAGTCGACCTGTAACTGAATTCCATGGCATTTGTAGAGAAAATATTTCATATCACCTACTAATAAAGTCCCGGATTGGTTCCATCATGTCTTAAGGTACATTTCTTCACCTGTGTACATCAAATCAAGGCTCATGATCGTTCTTAAAAATGGTTCTTCCTAAAATGCAACGGCACATCTAGGGTCGAGCAGCAAAGTCAACTACCACAAAATCGGCTGGAAAGTAGAAGTCCAACCTTCACAAAAACATCTTCGCGTATGCCGGTGGAGTGGAGATTGATCGATCTCCGGCTAATTCGAGTACCCTCCTATGTTTTGGTCACCCTTGGAGATTAAAGCTTTTCAAAAACGGAGAGTGGCATTAGGAAATGATTGCTGCACCGAGATCGCCAGGGGCTAAGCATTCATCCAACTCTGGAAATCACATGGTATCAAGTAAGTCTAGCCCGGTCTCCTAATTCTCCAGAAATGTCTTTATTATAAGCTGCCGAGCAATTTTCATGTGAACCATGTTTTGGTTAATTTACCAATCTTTTCTCTTTGTTGTTCAAAAGCTTTCTGAACATCGGAGCAAACTTAGGCATGTGTAGGAGAGCATCTGCGAAGCTCAGCTCGAAATGGAGATTCCGAAAAATTTCCATGAATTTCAAAGCTAAAAGGTCTCCTTTTTCGCGGATTTTCTCCTTGTTTACCCTAGATGGATATGGTAAAGTCGTTTTGGCTCTAGGCATGACAATTGGTTCATCAACTTGGACTATTGGAGGTTGGACGTCTTTGGTACTTCCGTTAGGAAGCACCGTGTCCTTTGTCACCTCGGTTTTAACTTCCACCACCGGAGGTGGAATTTGAGGTCATCAATAAACACCGCTTCTGGTGGTGAATGCTTTCAATTCACCCTTCGTATGTTAGCAACTGTGTTGCTATGAATAAACCCTAACTTGAAGTAGAAGCTTGGTTAGAATTTATCGATTTTGGTGAGGCAAGTCGGTTATGTTGGACTTAGCGTCTTATGCATGTTTTGCATACCGCATCATTACCTTGACATAGCTTTCCAAACTCAGCTTTTTGACACACCCCGCTAGCTTGATAGAGCAGGAGGCTTGAAAGCTGGTGTGCCCAGAGTAACGGGAGTTGATTAATTTGCGGTTCGTCTGTTGAATCCTGGGGTCGTTGGATTTGACCCCTGGGTTGTAGGCATTCCACTTTTGATGGTTTCATAGTTGCACGATGTCTTGATGTTGGTTTTGGTTGTTGTGTGCATAGAGAAAACTGGTGGTCTAGATTTGGTTTGCACAGGCGTTGTCGGATCGATGTAAACCGGAATTTCCCGTGGTTGAAATTGGATGCGGCTAGCAATTGCGAGACGTTTCATAGGATGTTATCTTCGGGCGATCTTGTGTGCCTACTTTCGTACCGGTGTGGATACGTCTATTTACTACCACTGCTTGAGAGTGGCCACCACCGCAGGTAAGCACAACATTGCTCAACCGCTTTTACGGAGCAGCTTCGAATGGAATTCTGCTTGTCAAGAAGTAGAGCTCTAACCATATCTTCTTAATTCAAAACATCGTAGAATACACCGAATGGAAGCGACTTGTACATCACTTTAACAAAATGTCTTTGCTTCGGGAGTTCTACGAACTTGGTACTTGCCTCTCGATATGCTTCTAGCAATCAGCGGCCTTTTGTCCAAAAAGTTACCACCTGCGGCGGAGTTCAAGAGAGTCTGTGATCATATAACAAAATTTTAACGCGTTGTAAAATGTATCAAAGTTGGTGAAGCTCCGAGAATCCATGATGTGTACTTTCTCGGAGAAGATCTTTGGAATCGATCCCAAGCCTCACAAAACGACTCATCAAATCTTTGTTTGAAATTGGTAATTTCGTTTCGAAGATTTGTCGTTTTAGAAGGTGGGAAAAACTGATTGATGAATTTAGAAACGAGGTCATCCCATGTCTGAATTGACCGAGGAGGTTCTTTTTCTAGCCATATCCGGGTTGCCCCCTCGAGGGAGAAAGGAAAAAGCATCAACTTGATCGACGTTGGCTCAACACCTGGATATCTCAAAGTAGAGGTGATTTTATTGAAGTAACGGATGTGAGCATGTGGGTCCTCTTTGTCATGTCCAAAGAACTGCTTGGTCTGGACAAGAGTTAGCAAACCATGCTTGATCTCAAAGTTTGCCGCGGCGATTTCAGGAACAACAATTGCGTCCTCGTATCCCTCGGTGGGAGCTTGGAGCAATTGCGCCATAGTTCGATTATCGGCCATCGGGACTATAGGAGGATCAGGGTTCTGATCAATTGGTTTCTCGAGATCAAGTGGTTGTTGAGAACAGTTACGGGTTTGAGAACGAGTGCGCATGCACTAAAAAGAGAAGATTATTTTTGGTTTTTTCAATTTATTCACAGTCTATTTTAATGGACAGGAACCTAAAACTAGACAACTTGAATCCAAATAGTCAGAATACTTCACGGTAGCTCCCAAAAAGTAATACAATCAGGTGAGCGGGGGAGTCAGGAAAGAGCGAGGCTCTTTTAGAATAACCTTTTTCCCTTAAGGCGATCCGTAGACCAGGCCTTCCTTTTCCCACTTTATAGTTTGTATTTCTTTTTGAGGTGAGCCGTACCTCGTAAACGACACAGATGGTAAGTTTTAATCTTTGATTCGAGTTGGGAAATTGGTATTGTTCCACATGTTAGGAACAATTGATAAATTTGGAGTTTTTTTTATGGACAATTTTTTTATATTTTTGATTTTCTTTTTTTTGGTTTTTTTATGTTATATATATACTAAAAGGAAAATATTTTTGTGTTTTATATTTTTAATAAGAAAAGAAAATAATATTCACAAACTGAAATTTTTAACTTCAAAGGAAGGGTCTTTAAAAACGAATTACAAACGAATACTCAAATCGAATCACAGCCTCCCCGGCAACGGCGCCAAAAATTGATTCAAACTAGATATACATATAAATATATATAACTAATTAAAAATACAATTATAATTATAGTAAGAGTATTCCAAAGAGCTTAAAAACCACACTCTTAACCAAAGTGTGATTTAAAAATCCCCCGGGTCGTTTCCCAACGAGGCGTGATTAAGGATTCGGTTCAATTCGGGATTCAGAATTTGAATGGAAAGGAAATTGGGATTAAAATCTATAACTATGAATAACAAAGCTAGAAATATCAAAAGAAAACTAAAAACGAAGGCAAATATGACTTAAAACTAAGGTAAAAGCAAATCTAACTCAAAAACGCAAAAACGGGATCGAAACCCGAGCCTAAAAAGCTAAACTAGCAAATATTAATCCTAAATTAATTTTTTTGGTTTTTCTAGGTTGTAAATGACTAAAAATGAAGTTTAAAAAAACTAGACTAAAAACGGAGGCGTTTTGAGCTAAAACGTGAGAAAACAAGAACGTGATTTCAACCCCGTTCTTTAAAAAACGAAAAGTTGCAATTTAGACCCTACGGAAGTGAAAATAATTTTCCTAAGTTAAGAATTGAAAAAGAAAATTTTGTAAAAAAGAATTATATTTTTTTGAATTTTATTTTATTTATTATAATTTAAAAACAGTTTTAAAGAAAATTAAATATTAAAAATGCTAAACTATTTTATAAAATTACGAAAAAATAGGAAAAATGCACAAAACTATAACTAAGCTAAGAAAAATAAAACTGAACCACCAGCGTAATTGAATAAGCTGGAAATAAGCCAAAAGGGCTTAATAGCTTAAATGACAAAGATGTTGTTAAACACTTAACCAATGCACCTTAGGACGTAAAAGTCCCAAGGGCGCAGTTGGTTGTGGTGTGTTGTGTGAAAGAGTGAGTGTGTGATGATTAGGGGTTCGAGCCCTGGCTCACCCCTTGATATCCACACTCACTTTTTATTTTTTATTTTTTTTTGAAATCCTTTTTTACAAACTTGTTAAGCTCTTATAAATGAACATTTTTCTCAACTGGCACTTTTTGAGAAAGCTTATAAATAAGCCAGAAAATTGGCTTAAAGCTGCTGTTTTGGGCTTTATTTTTCTAAAAGCTTATTAGTTTTAAGTTAATAAGCTCAA
>BQNB010130930.1:0-18857 GCA_026074375.1 Tanacetum coccineum
ATCTAGAAATAGGGTTTATAATTTTTCTAAAATGATTTTTGATGGAATGGTCTATAACTTGGAGAGTAATACAAAATTTTTAATGTATCCAAGATTTTTACAAATTATTTTGGACATTAATATTGAACATAAAGGAAAGTATTTAGCCCCAACTTTGACCAAAAAGCTTTTTGCAAACATGAAAAGGGGTTATGCAGGGGATATTGTACCATTGCTGCCTGCTATGTTGGCAGGTGCAGCTATAGATCAAGGTAAAGGATTAGCACAACCAGCTGAACCCCATCCCACACATGTTGATCCACTACCATCCACATCCCTACCACCCAATTAATCACCACTTCATTCACCACATCAATCACCACCTCATTCACCACATCAATCACCACCTCATTCACCACATCAATCACCACCTCATTCACTACATCAATCGCCACCTCATTTACCATTTCAATCACCACCTTTCTCACCACCTCATTCCTCGCCACCTAGGTCATATGAAGCACCTCTCCTTGAAGGTAACACATCAGAAAGTGCTGAGGCCAGTATACAACTCAAAGAATTGATGGTACTTGTACCTAGCTTGGTGACCAGGGTTACTAGTTTGGAGAAAGAGTTAAAGGACACCAAACAAACCTTAGGGAATGATGTGCTCAAATTGGTAAAGAAGGTGAAATCTCTGGAAAAGGCATTGAAGAGGAAATCCAAGAAAGAAATTGTGTCTGCATCAGAGGGTGAAGAACTAGAGGATCAGGGGAGGATAATACAGGATATTGATGATTATCCTCTAGTATCTTTGGTTAGAGAATCCATGAAAGAGAAGTCAACAGATTTTGTTACTCCTACAAAAGCTTCAGGGGAGGCTCAAGAAGAAGAAGAAATCAGTCCTACAATCTTGGAGGCAGCTAAAACTTTATCAAAAGTTGCTTCTCAAAGTGTTAGCAAAGCAAAGTCGACTGATAAGGGCAAGAAATACAAGAGGAGAGCAAGGTCTATGGCTAAAAAGATTAATACTGAATTGGATGCTGAGGATGAGATTAATACTGGCAGAGTTAAGATTAATTCTGGTATTAAAGATGTTAATACTGGTAGTTTTAAAGTTGATACTAGTAGAACATCAATTAGTACTTCTAGTATAATTCTTACTCCCCAAAAAAAAAATATTTTTTTTATCAAGAATCATGGAGCAAGAACTAGGTATGTTACATTAATCTTGTATTTAGTATGTCTTTTAAATTCAAGTAACATTATTATGGTAAGAACTAGGGTTTTCGATACAATTCAGATTTTGTAACCTTAAATATGATTAGAAAATTAGGATAGTGGAAATAAATTTGGGTTTATAATGGTGCTAGAGTTTAGGTTTTAATCGCGTTAGGAACTTGATTTAGATTAGGGGCAGATTAGGTCCTACGTTGTTCGGCTGTTTTCTTTGATTATGTGTAAATGCTTAATATTGTCAAGTTTTCTGAATCTATGATGTATCTCAGATAGACTAGTTTTCCAGAACATCTGGCCATCAAAAGTTTAAAGGATCGGGAATCATATAAATGTTGTTACGAGAAAATTGTCAAAGTAGTAAATTCGGTTAGATTTAGTCATATCATCGAGGTGTAAAACCCCTACTTAAAATTTTAATAAGGATTAGCCAACCAACCGAGTTTAGTTCTATGTGTCTATTAAAAATCCCCCAAAGGAGAGCTTTTTATTTGGAGTCTAAGTATGGTTTTTAGGTCCAAACGTTTTTAGTGTCCGATCAATCCGAAAACTGAGTAGTTCAAAGTTGATTTAATTTTGGGGCCACTTAAGAGTGAAATAAATTAGAGGAAAAAATCTTGGGATTAGTAAACTCAATATATTGAAGCTGTGATTTTTGGTTAAAATTTCAAAGTCAGTATGGTGGAATTAGAAAAAATGGTAAAGTGACATTAAAAATCTGTGTTTTTTCGGTAAATTCTTTAACATTGGAAAAGTGTGTATACTTGTTGTTAAGGTGGGCATGGGGTCGTGATGACCCCTGAGGTAATTAAAAACCTAGACCAACCATCATATGAATGTTTACATGGACATAAGCAAATTGGCTTGGTTATGCTGTATACTGAATAGGTTTGAGAATGTTTAGTTTCGTGCAAGGATATGGAATTTGCTTAAGCATCAGGTGAGTTTCATAGCCCATTTTTCTTATGTTTTCTTGGGGTGAAAATGATGCTATGAGTATTAAATATTTTAGCTACTGTGATAATGTATTTTAAAAAAATGAGGAGCATTGACTATACATGACTATTGTATGTTATGTGCTACTTGCTATTGTTGTAGATCGGGGGACACGTTCCGTTCCTTTGTTTGTTGTGCTTGAGCGTGACCGTCTCAAGGCATTGGTGGATTATTAGTAGTGAGCGTGACCATCTCATTGTTGTGGATTGATAGTAGTGAGCGTGACCATCTCATTGCTGTGGATTATTGATATGAGGCGGAGAACGTCTCATTTTAGTAACGTTTTGATTTCTAAGTTTAATGACCATATGAAGCAAATGTCCAATGTGGAATGATGTGAAATGCATGTTAGCTTGTATGATAGATTGATGTATGGTCCAGCTATGCTATGTATTTACATAACACAATGGATATTCAAAGCGAGTTATTGGCGTGTCTTAAACCTATGACTCTCACCAACATTATGTTGACGTTTTAAGCATCATTTTCAGGTGAGCTTAATGGTGCTAAGATAGAGCGAAGTGGCTAGAAGAGATAGTAGGATGCTTGTAGTTTCTTATGACTTAGCATGAATTGTTTGGTTTATGTTTTGCATGTCATTTATTGACGAGACCTCTTTCTCATTAATAAAGACACCATTTGGTTTTGGGTATTGTTATAACACTTTGTATCTTTGCTTTACTGTAGTTTTCATTTTAGTATTCTCTATATAGACACCATGTGTTGTGATGATATCTATTCTTGTTTACGTCTCGCGCTTCCGCCTTGGCGGGGTGTGACAGATTGGTATCAGAGTCTTTGGTTATAGAGAAGTAGGTGATTGAACCTAGAATATAACCTAGGGGTCCTTCATGTAGATGCATTTTAGGGTCTAAGTGTTTAGTATTATAACTATTATACTTTCCCCTAATTATATAGCTTTTATTATCTTCTTTTGTTTAACTTTTATTTAGCTATTTTGTCTACTATTGTCTAATATGGTATATATTACTTCTTTACTATTTATAGCTATGTTTCCCCTTATCCGTAAGAAGTTTCGTTGGGGAACCATTTTCCCAATTAGACTTAAGCGATATAGTGATCCAAAAGAGGAGCCATTTGAGAAGGAGCCTCTTATGGAACTAAAGGAGATAGGATAGTTGATCGTTTGTCGAATTCGCGTAATAAGGCTGGACTCGCGGAGTCGGGTGATTCTTGCGGAGGCAAAGTCAAACCCAAGCGGGGCCCAGCATAAGTTTATCCCGTCTTTTACCTCGTCATGTTGTTATTGATTATTTCTTTCGGATATTTTGTATTTTGGAAGTCGTCGCGAGACTCTCGTTCCTTTATGTCGTTTCGATTTCAATTTGATATAAGTAAGTAGTGGAGCATCTTTTATGTGTTAAGTTTGAGTGGTTTAAGATGTGCAATGTGGTATATGTGCTTATATGTGAATTATGATTGATATGGATAATATTGGAAGTAAGTACACGTGTGAAAGGAGGCACTTATAATTATGGTGACCAACATAATTATAAAGGCGTCACACACGTAGACTTGTGACCATGATTGCATTTATTTGTGTTTGGTTGTAAGATGGTAGTGTAATATGTTTCTTTTATTGATATGTGTATTCATGATAAGGATGGTGGTATGGGTAGAGAATTATTCTTTTACCCTATTTAGAGGGTATGTTAAGTTGAGTTGTAGAGATAGTAAGTTTCCCTTCTATCTAGTAATTGCGGATACCTAGTATTGCTTTTATAGAGGTTGCTCGTTTGCTTGGTTGTTTGTTCGGATTTCCTAAGTCTAAGCTTAGCATCCCTTCATCGTACTTTGTTAGTAAGGATACCCGATTTTTCCTATTCGATGTCTCGATGTATATTGGTTGTTCGGAATCTGCTCTTTCGGATATAAGCGCGTTTTGTTAGTTCTCTCGTTGCATTGATTACTCGTATGAGTATCAAACGTTTCTTTTAAGCACTAATTGTTCCTAACATATTAGTGTGGATCATTACTCCCTTGGTTGTATATCCCTTGGTTTTCGTAGCCCGTTAGCGATGTGTTAGTATCAATGCTTTTAGGTTTGTTTTGTTGATCGTTATTTTGGATAAGACCTTACGTTTTCTTTTGGGTATGTAACGTCTTGCATGAGTTTTCTTGTACGAGTTCGTTTGATTTTGTTTTGAGTATATGGTTCCTGGTATTTTCTTTCGTTTTCAAACAATAGAATTGTGTTAGAGTCTGTACGGTGTTTTACGATCCCTGTTGGTATTTATGTAGTCATGTGTTTGAGTAACATATCTTTCATATGATGTCTAATTGTTAAAAACCTCTTTGGAAGTTTTGTGTGTGTGTTGTGAAAAACGGTGTTTAAAATTGATCTTTTGTAAAGAGATATGCTTACTGGTCGATTACAAAATAGGATATGAAAATTTTTAGTGGTTAATAAATTTTATTTTATTTAATAAATGCTGTTTAAAGTGATTCATTGTGGTTAGGTACAATATACCATTAGATAACTCTTCTCGAGATTTTTTGATGTCAACCAGATGAATTTTGTAAAGATTAAATTTAAGGCAATTTTATTTATTATTTAATGAGGGGGGGGGGGGGGGGGGGGGGGGGGGGGTGGGGGGGGGGGGGGGGGGGGGGGGGGGTTTTGGGGGGGGGGGGGGGGGGGGGGGGGGGGTGTTTTTTATACTTAAAGTGGACTTTCTTAATTTAAATTGATTTTATAAAAACATTATTAATTTGGTCTTTCGTATAGTCGATAAGTTGTATAAGAATTACATCTTTCGTATTGATATTTTTTTATGTGTCATTTTATCGTGGTACGTTTGTTGATTCTTTAGTTGCATTTTCGATCGGTGCATATAGTATCTTTCTTTCAAAGGATCCTTTTGTCATTTGATCACGTCTATTTGCTATGTGGAATCTCCTATATGCATTCTAGCCATTGTCTGGATATTCGTTTGTTATCTATTCGAGTGTTCGTAACCCTTAGAGTTAGTTGGATCCGTTGGTCGTGGAGCTTTGATGTTCATGGTGGGAATGGACTGGTTGTCTAAAGGTAGTTTGTGATGTATGTCATGATAAGGTGGTTAGGTTACCGTTGGTAGGTGATGAGATACTTCTGTCATGTGAACGTTACTCAGGAGTCGTGAAAACCTGTAATGAACATAAAGGTGGTGAATCGAAATGGAGTGATATTTCATCGTATGAGATTTTATTGATGTGGTTTCCGGAAAAACTGTAATGACCACGCACGACAAGTTGAGTTCCAGCATAGATTTAGTTTCCTGTAGCGTCGTCAGGTTGCGGAAGTTTTCCCGATATCGTCTAGCACCCTTGGAAATGCAAGAATTGTCTAAACAACTTCGAGAGTTGCAAGACAAGGGTTTCATACGACCTAGTCATTTCCCATAAGGAGCACCAGTTTTGTTTGTTAAGAAGAGGAACATGGAGTTTATTTGAAGTTAGTGTTGGAATTACTGAGGAAGGAGAAGTTGTATGCTAAGTTTACTAAGAGTGAAGCAGTGAAGAATTTGGAAGTACCTACGACACCATCCGATATATGATTATTCTTAGGATTGGCAGGTTACCTACCTACGTTTCATCGCAAACTTTTCTAAGATTGTTAAACCCCATACTTCCATAACTAAGAGGAATCAAAAGTACGAGTGGGGTGCAGAACGAGAAGATGCTTTCTAGACTTTGAAGAATGATTTGTGTGACGCTTCGATTAATCGAATGTAGTGGATGATGCGTTGAGGAGAAAGGGAGAATGAAACCTAGACGTGTTCGAATGATGGCTATGACCATTCAGTATGGAGTAAGAGGAATGATACTGACAACCCAAAGTGAGGCGTTCAAGCAAGAGAACATACTCGCAGAAATACTACATGGTTTAGATCAACAGATGGAAAGAAAAGGAGACAAGAGTTTGTATTTTATCGATCGTATTTAGGTTCCATTAGTAGGAAGTGAAATGGACGAGGCCCATGCATCAAAGTACTTGGTACATCTGGAGCGATAAAGACGTAACCATAAACTTGGAGACATGTATTGGTGGCCATGAATAGAGAAGGATAATGCTACCCATGTTAGCAATTGTCGGATTTGTTTAAGAGGTGAAGGGTGCAATGTCAAAGACTTTTGGCTTGCTGCAACAGCCTGAGATACTTGAGTGAAAATGAGATAGAATCATCATGGATTTTATCACTAAATTTCCAAGGTCAAAGCTATGAGTACGATGTGATTTGGGTGATGGTCGATAAACTGACCAAGTTGGCTCGTCTTCTAGCTATACAAGAAGATTTTAAGATGTGAAGTCGGCAAGGATTTATATTGATGAGACAATAGCAAGGAATGGAATTCTAGTTACGATTAACTCATATTGAGATGGATGATTTACCTTGTGGTTTTGGCAGACGTTACAGAAAGTGTTTGAGACATGATTAGATTTGAGTACTGCTTAACATCCTCAAGCGGATGGATAAAGTGAACGTATGAGTCAGACTTTAGAAGATATAATGAGGGCATGTGTTATCTATTTGGTAGTAGTTATCATTTGAGCATTCAGTGTGCTCTGTTTGAAGTTTTGTATGGAAGGATAATGTAGCGATATTCTAATATAGGGAAAGATTAGAGATAATAGTTTGACTGTACATGAGTTTAGTACAAGAAACGTCTGATTAGGTAGTGTTGGTATAGGAAATGCCTCTAAGACGGCGGAGATCATCATAAGAGCTATGCTGGTAATAGGTGTAAGCATTAGACGGTTCGATGTGGGAATTATGTTGTGTTATGGGTGTCGCCATAGATGGGCGTAAGCATTTTGGAAAGAAGGTAAGTTGAACCACGATTATAGGACGTTTGATATCCTTGAAAGGGATTGGCCTTGTTGATGATAGGTTGAGGTTGCCTGAGGAGTTGAGTTGTGTACATGACATATTCCATGTGTCGAATCTAAAAAAAATGTGTTGGCAGATGCTAGTCTGCATGTGCCATTAGATGAGATCAAGGTTGACAAAACTCTTCATTTTGTTGTAGAACCTATTGAGAATAGTGGCCGTAAAGTTAAGAGGTTAAAATGTAGCAGAATTGTAGTAGTTAAGGTCCATTTGGGCTCGAAGCGAGGTCTTTAGGACTTCAGGTAAACTGAGTATCCATACTTATTCGTTGAGCAAGGAATCATTGGGAGTTTTATGTTAAGTTGGGTAGTAAGGTTTATTGTAGACCCTTAGTACGCCTCCCTTAGATGTGTTTGTGTAATTTTGGTTAAAGCTATTTTATGAATAAGCTTGAAGTCGAGCCAATTCTTTAAAAACGTTGGGCTTTGTAACAACTTATAACTTGGTTTTGAGACAGTTCTTGTTTGATGAGTTGCGAGACCGGGTTGTAAATGACGTTGTTACGCAACTTGAATATTTTTGATGAGTCTCCTCGATGACGAGCGAGGTTCAGGTAGTTGGATGTTTCTTTTTGTTTAGAGCGGTTATGCTGTTATGCGTACCCTTTATGGGCAGGCAAAGTTGTTAGCAGTAAGATATCTTATGAGAGTTAGTTGGAATTCAAAGTGTAACTTTGAGCTAACATAAATATGGGAGGATTACTTGAAAGATAAGTATCATTGATTAATTGTTTGGTAAGGATAGAGTTGAACCTTTTAGTTAAATCTCGGGACGAGATTTCCTAAAGGATGAGATACTGTGACAACCATGACTTGGGCAGGTTAGTCAAATTATTAGTGTTGACTTATGTATCTGTTGCAATGTATGAGTTATGTGTTATTTGTGTTTATACGTGTTTATATGTGTTTATGTGGGATATGTAAGATTTGATAATCAATCCATTGAGCGTGATCGTCTCATTGGGATTGGATTTGTGTTGATTTTGTGGAGTTAATTTCGTTCACTTTTGGTGACAAGGAAATGATTTCTTGATTTGAGCGTGTTGTAATGTTCCTCGTGTTAAGTATTAGATGTATAAGTATTTATGTGTTATAATGTTAGGTATGAATGAGTGTTAGTGGTTAGAATAGAAAGAAATGTAAAATCTATTTTTGGAAAAGTTAGGTTTAATAAAATGAAAAGTTACTTATTTTAAGTGTAGTAAAGTGCGTTTTGCATAGGTTATGCGCAATTAGACTTAGCGTTTTGGAGAAAATAAGGTAATACAATTATTTGTTTATTAATAAAAAATAATTAAATATAAATGTTGTTTATATGCTATATATATATATATTATATATTATTTTTAGATATATATATATATTTATAGGGCCACTCGGCCGGTTTTGGAGAAAAAAAAGAAATAAGTAAAAAAGGAAACTAGGTTGATTAAATTAGGATTTAAGGTTTTAAACTATGGATTAAGTAAAACCTAAACCACTTTCTTCCCCTCTCCCCTAGAACCGGTCGAACCTACTCCCAAATTTTTTTTTATCAAGAATCAAGGAGCAAGAACTATGTATGTTTATTAATCTTTGTAATTTGTTATTCTTTAAATTCATGTAACATTAATTATGGTGGAACTAGGGTTTTCTATTAAATAATTCAGATTTTGTATGATCTAGTAATGATGATTAAGATAATTAGGATGAGTGGTAAAATTAATTTTGGGTTTCTTAATGGTGCATGAGTTTAGGGTTTAGATGCGTAGAACTTGATTTAGATTAGGGCAGAATTTAGGGCTGTGTTATTAGGCTGTTATCTCGATGATGGTAATAGATTTTGTCAAGTTTTCGGTGTCTATGATGTAGCTCAGAGAGTCTAGTTTCCAGAACATCCGGCCTCGAAAGTTTTTAAGGTCGGGAAGTCATTCAAATGTTGGTTACGAGAAAAGTTTCCAAAGCAGTAAATTCAGGTCAGATTTAGGTCAAATTATGAGGTGTAAAACCCCCACTTAAAACTTGAATTAGGATTAGCCAACCTACAGGAGTTTAGTTCTATGTGTGTATTAAACATCCCCCAAAGGAGAGATTTTTATTTGGAGTCTAAGTATGGTTTTTAGGTCCAAACATTTAGTGTGCGATCAGATCCGAAACTGAGTAGTTAAAAGTTTAATTTATTTGGGGTATTAAGAAGTGAAAATAAATTAAATAGAAAATCATGGGGTTAGTATACACATGATATTGAACCTGTTGATTTTTTGTGTAAAATTTATAAAAGGTTCAGTAGGGGTGGTTTAGGAAAATTGGTAAAGTGACATTTAATATTCCTTCGTTTTCGTGTAATTGTTAAACTTTGAAAAGTGTGTAAACATGTTGGTTAAGGTTGGGCATGGTTTCTGGTGGACCCATGAGGGTAATTAAATCTCCTTAGACTACATAATATGATTGTTACATGGGCATAAGCTTTGGCTTCGGTCGCGTCGTAAATATGTTTTTTTTGATTGTTTGTTTCGTGCAAGGATTGGTGTGGATCGTGGGACACGTTTGTTCCCTTGTTTGTTGTGCTTGAGCGTGACCGTCTTAAGGCATTCGTGGATAGTTAGTAGTGAGCGTGACCGTCTCATTGCTGTGGATTGATAGTAGTGAGCGTGACCATCTCATTGCTGTGGATTGTTGATAGAAAGAGTGATCATCTCACTGTTGTACGTTTTGTTTCTATGTTTGTGACCATTGTACGTGAACGTCTTAATGTGGATTGATGTGATTGCATGTTAGCTTGTATGATAGGAACTTTTTGTATGTCCTGCTATGCTATGTTTTACTTATCAAAGTGATTTTCAAAGCGAGTTATTGGCGTGTCTTAAACCTATGACTCTCACCAACATTATGTTGACGTTTTAAGCATCATTTTCAGGTGAGCTTAATGGTGCTAAGATAGAGCGAAGTGGCTAGAAGAGACTGTAGGATGCTTGGAGTTTAATTATGCTTTATGTTTGAGTAAATACGTTTGCATGAATTGTTTGGATTATGTTTTGCATGTCATTTATTGACGAGACCTCTTTCTCATTTAAGACACCTTAGGTTTTGGGTATTGTTTGTACACTTTGTGTCTTTGTTTTACTTTAGTTTTCTTTAGTTTTTCTCTATATATGACACCAGTGTTGTGATGATATCCTTTCTCGGTACACTTGGTTCGCATTTGGGCGGGCTGTGACATCACCACTCATTCACCATTACAATCACCACCTCATTCACCACATCAATCACCACCTCATTTACCATTTCAATCACCACCTTACTCACTACCTCATTCCTTACCACTTAGGTCATATGAAGCACCTCTCCTTGAAGGTAACACATCAGGAAGTGCTGAGGCAGTATACAACTCAAGGAATTGATGGTACTTGTACCTAGCTTGGTGGACCTGGTTACTAGTTTGGGAGAAAGAGTTGAAGGACGCCACAAAATAGACCTTAGGGGAATTTGGTGCTCAATTTGGTAAAGAGGTGAAATCTCTGAAAATGCTTTGAAGAGGAAATCAAGAAGTAATTGTGTCTGCACTTCAGATGTGATGACCAAGGGGGGGGGTGGGGGGGGGGGGGGGGGTGGGGGGGGGGGGGGGTGGATCTGGGGAGGATAAATACAGGATATTGATGATGTTCTCTAGTATCTTTGGTTAGAGATCATGAATGAGATGTCAACAGTTTTTATTACTTCCTACACTAAAGCTTCAGGGGAGCCAAAAGAGAAGAAAATCAATACCTACAAATCTTGGACGCAACTAAAAAACTTTGTCAATGTTACTTCTCATAGTGTTTACAAAACAAAGTAGGTCTAATAAGGGCAAGACGATACAGGAGGATGCAAGGTCTTATGGATAATAATGATAATATCGAATTGGATGGTGAGATGAGATTAATATTGGCAGAGTTGAGATTTAATTCTGGTATTGAGATGTTAATAATGGTTAAGTTTAACAGGTGTACTGGGTAGAACATCACTTAGTTCTTCTAGTATATTCATTCTCCTAAAAAGGGTCAAGAGAAGGGAAAAAGCTCAGATGTTGATGGAGGATATCCAGGACTCATAAGACTAAAGAACAAATAGACAAGAAGAAGCTGATTGGAAGAGCTATAAGATTGCAAGCTCAAATGATGAAGAAGTTGCAAAACATATTCATTAGATAAGTTGTTAGCCAAAAGAGTGCGCAGAACACGTGTTGTCAGATCAACACTAAAGAAAGAAGCCAATGCTGAAGTTCAAAAGCTGCACAAATTTTATACTGAAGAAGATTGGTTACCATTAGGACAAAAATAGGAAGCTAATACAGAGGTAGTCACAGAGTCTTCAGGAGAAGTATATGAATGATGATTTTTGCAAAAAAGAATGGTGGGAAATGATAATTGAGAAGAGAAGTTCTATGCTGACAAAAAGCTAATAGCAAAAAAGAAGTAAGGCCCCATGACACAAGAACAACAAAGCTAAAACATGATTACCTTCATTCAAGAATAAGAGTTCATGGAAATTGTCTCATTTGAAGAATGCTTTCTTTTGATAAGTTGGAGACTGAATTTGAAAGCTGATGAAGAGTATTGAAAGTTTTATGCCCATAGAAATCTGTGCCAACGAGTGAAAAGACATGGGATTACAGCTAGGAAACAATGAAAACTTTAAAGAAACAGAAGATTGACATTGAGGATGCTTCAGACAAAGGAAAGGATGATGTTGTGAAGGATAGAATGATGCTGAAGTTGCCAGTCAAGAAAACAGGATATGAGAGAAGCAAAAGGCAAAGAAAGGGATATAAAGTATTCAAGACTGCACAAGATGAGTTCAACAAGGAAAAAGAGAAGCATATGTGAAAGATAAAGTCAAAGATGATTTCATAGAATCAGAGATTGAGTAGATGTTATTCCAATATACAAAACCTTCCTATATTGTTAATTGGAAGATCATTTATCAATTCAAGTCTAAAGGATGCTTATCAGTTACATAAAGAAATGATGGTTATGATAAATTTATATGAGTTTTGTAGCTTACTTAAAGAGATTTTTCAAGAGATGAGCTTGTTGTAGGAGTTGTGAGATTGGTGATAAAGAAGTATGGGGCAAATAGACCAGAAGAGATGTATGATTAGAGTACTATTGGGGTGATTCTCCAAGACATGTTTGTCACACTCTTAGTGATGATGCAATATGGGAGTTTGCCACTTCATCAGAATGATAATTAATTAGAGGTTCTTTACTACTTGTGCTATACACTGCATTAACATTAGATGCATTACTATATATATGTTAGAGATAGAAGATATCCTTTGTCTTTTTAAAATATGCTTGCCAAAGTGATAATAAAGTTGATAAGCTTTTAGATGGGACAATGGATAAAGTTTGTTATCAACTCTTGAAGATGATTGAAAAGCAAGCTGGGATAAGAAAGTGATGAGTCTCTCAGTAGCAGTGAGCATATTTTTGAAAACTCTAGACTATAATAGAAGTGAGAAGGGTTTGGGTATTAGATAACCGCCACACAGCAAATGTTCATCAGTTCACCATGCTTAATAGGCATAAGAACGCGGGCTAGTCCAAGGCAAACGGCTTTGGTAAAAATTCTCATCGTTAATGGTTGACAGTTTCCCAAAAATCTGTATGGTAATCAATGTCACCTTAGTACTGCATAAAGCTTTGGCTACTCCTGAGCAAAACGGCTACCTGGTAAAGAGATCTCAATCTGTTGATAGCTGATAGTTGTAAAAAATATAAGGTTTCAATGCACCCTGGTTATTGCAATGAAGCATTGACTAGTCCATGAAAACGCTCATTGGTAAAGACATATCCAAATCCCATTGATGGCTGGTAGTTTACCAAAAACTACAAAGCCAACTTAGTTGGATGTTGCTGTGTAGCTGTGATGAAGAGAAGACAAAGACTAAACGACAAAAGAAGTTAAGGACTTAAAAAGGTGTTTGGATACAATCCTCAAAAACTCAAGCTGAAGAAAACTGAAGAAACTTGAAGTTAACAAATGAAATTCAAGTTTGGGAGGTTTGTTTGGAATTTTGTATAACAGAACTTATTCTGTTGTGTATTGTAGTTTGTTCTGATAGTTACTATAGTTAGTAACTGGTAGATAGGATTATCATTGTTAGTACTGGTAGTGTTTAATGTAATACTGCTTATGTAATAGTTAAGTCTGCGCTTCGCAGAAAAATTAGGTAGAGTTAAGATTTGAATGAGATACTTAGGAAAGGATATGCATTTTCTTTATGCGCATTTTGTTAAAGCCCTTTTAGGGTTTCCTTAGTTTTTAAGAGGTAAACCCTATGCTATTAGTAGATATAGTTCTACACAAGATCATAGAGGATCATATAGGAAGCATAGTTTGTAATCTGAAATTTAGGCCAAAATTCAAAGTTTATATAAAGTTTTTTGTGATATTCAATATTGTTCTTATTAGAATTATTGATTTGATTATGCATAATCAAATAGGGTTTACTAGTGTTTCATTATTGTTGCTTTAGAATTATCTAAAGGAGCAAACTCTTTGCAAGCTGAAGGTTAAGATCTATTCAGTAAATCGATCCAACATAAGTTTTTATCCAATGTCAACGTCAATCACATGCATCAACCATGGAGATCATTTTCTGCCATAATCAACAAGTGTCTAAGTGGAAAAACTACTATGTTGGTCTAAAGTCTTGGATCTGATTAGCCTTTTGTAAGACAATAGCTAACTTGAATAAATTCAAATTAACTATATGAGAGACAATGACTATGAATACTATGTGCTAATGTGGAATCTTAACACAAGTACTAAGAAGAACAATTGTAAACTAACTTTGCTATTGATTTCTATTGGAATACTATTTCAATGTCATACTAAACATTGTGCCGTAGGGTTCCTTTTATACACCAAGGAAACCCTAATGGGCTTTACAAACGTGTGAAAGGTTATGCATATCTTTTCCTAAGATTTCTCCTAAGATATCTCCTAAGATATCTTCTAAGATAACATATACTTTTCTGTTACATAATTAGACCTTAAACTATAAGTACTTAACTTAATTACGACCAGTATAAAACTATAGTTTTGCTTACTTCTACCGTACTAACCTTTAGTACTGCCAGACTTAATTAGTAACTGCCAGTATTATCTTAGTTCTGTCAGAAATATATACTAATACTACCAGACTTAACTGTTATACTACCCAGTATAAAAGTCTTATTACAATCTATTTCCTACAATCCTCCCCTAATTGATCTTCAAATTATGAAACTTCAAGTTTCTTCACAAAAGTCTTCAATTTGGCTTCCTGTGGATGTTGTAATAATACTCTTCGAATTATACTGATCTGCAATTCTTCAAATCATCTCTTTTTGATCTTTGCAGCAGATCTATTCTTCCGAAGCTTTTTCAGCAACCTTCATATCAGACATTGACTATATGTACATAAACTTCATATGGTGTCGGACTTATTCTCATCACTTCCAGGTGTGTTAACTCCTGTGAGAGGTGAATCATTGAAACTTTAAATGGATTTGATGTCTCTTTACCAGTTAGCCATTTACTCTGGAGTAGTCAGTCCTTTGGCCACCAGAAAGGTGCATGTCCATGGTCGACTGGAAACCATTTTTACTCTCAGTACATTAAACATTGGTGAGTTGAATACCATATGGTTTTTGGCAAACCATTATAGCCATAAACGGATTTGATATGCCTTTACCTATAGCCGTTTGCTCAGGGCTAGTCAATCCTTTAGCACCTAGAAAAAGGTAATTCACTATGGTGAATTGATTACCATATCTCTCTTTAGTACATGAACTTGGTGAGTTGATGTACCCATTACTTTTTGGTAAGTGTCAACCATCTAATATGGATTTTTGCATTTTTGTCGTTACCATTAAGCCATTTTATCTTATGGACTAGTTATGGTTTTTCCACAGCCTTTACCACAATCCATAAACTTGTGGGCTAGCCAACTATTTACTAACCAGATATGGTGAGTTGATAACCATAAAATTTTTGGCAAATTGTCAGCCATTAATGGATTTGAGAAGTCTTTACCAAGAGCCATTTGCTCCTGGACTAGCCAGTCCTTATGTCTGTTAGACATGGTGGACTGATAACCATTTGTTGTGTTAGTGCATAGCACCTCCACCAAGTGTTATTCTTCTCATCTCCATCCTAGATTTCTAACTCATCAACCTTCACTACTTCCTAATGCCAGCTTGCTTTTCCATCATTTTCAACATTTTGTAGCAATCCTCATCTGGTTTTCCTCCTTGAAGTTTCTTATCTAGCATAGCTTTGCATACCTCAATAGATAAAGGATATTTTCTTTCAATTAGCATATATATATCCATTGACTCCAAGTTTAAACAGTGTACTCTGCAAGTATCATAATATCTCTAACTTATGATTCTTTGTTGACCTAATAAACTCCAAATAGGATCTGTACTAAGGGGTGCCTCAAACATATTCTTTAAATATTCCCAAAGTACCTTCTCAAACTCATCCTCTGGTCCATTCATACCATATCTATTCATGACAATCCTATATAATTCAGTAAGATCATCCCTAGTTATGTCCTTCAGCATAGCTCCAAAATTTATGTACACTATATCAGTTCCATCTTCCCTAACAATTTGTACTACACTTTTCTTTCCTCTGCTTAGATGTTCTTATGAGTCGCTTATACTAGGTGATTCATAGCTACAGGAACAGGATTAATAGGAATTTTAGTACCTGAAGAAGAATCATCCTTATCAAGGTCTGTATGTAATCCTTTCCTTGCTATCTGTTTTCTCCTCTTTCCAGTCTTCTTGGTTGGCTCATCATCTTTTGCTTCATCACTCTTTAGTCTTTTTGAAGTCTTTGTTTGAAGTTCTTCACCAAATCTTTTTAGACTATCTTTTGTAGCTTCAAAGTTTATAGGTGCAAAAGATTCAACCTGCTTCACCAGCTTATCAAATTCTTCTTTTACTTCTTCAAAACTTAAATTCTTTAGCTGAGACAGCTTCCATGTCCCCTGATTCTTCAAGTAATTCATCATATATGTTCTCAGCTGTGATTGGGTCATGGGCTTATTTCTTTTAGCTCTTGCTCTTTCCTCTGCAAAGTGTTTCTTCCTTTGATTTACTAGTTCAACCATCTTCTTTGCAAAGTCTTCTCCTTGTAAGCCACTTCCTAGCACACTCTTTGACAACTCTGCATTAGCTTCAATCTTTGCTCTTATTAGATACCCTGTCTTCATCCGTGTAATGCTGAGCTTCAAAATTGAACTTTGAGCTTTCTGTCTTTTGTTGCTCATTTAATTTCTTCTTCTTCTGCAAGTCTTTGTGCTAAGGAGAGAATCCAAGTGTACTTTTTAGCCTCTTCTTCTTTCTTCCAAAGTATCCATATCTGATAGCTTTTCAGCAAGACTAGATTTCCTCCTATGAGAATTGTTCCTTAGTTTTTTAGGAGCTTCTTCAATGGCATAGGAGCTTTTCTTCTCTTTGGCCTTTAGCAGGGAAAGGAATGGACTTTTTAATAACTTGTTTGTATAAACTTGTCCACCTAAAGTACTTAACTATAATACTGCCTAGTACTTAACAGCATAACGCAGTTCTAAACTTCTCTGAAAATCCAAGGTAGTGACACCTTCTTTCCTTTAGTCTCTTTCCTTCTCTTATACACTCCTTCCCTTATCTATTGACTTTGGTTTTGAGAAGTAAACCCTGGAGAGAGTGTGAGCGTGCTTCTAATGTAGTAGGCTTTTGTCTTCAACTTGTTCCTCCCCTGAAGTATTGACAGTAGTCTTAGAAGGAGTAACCATCCCTTGTACCAAAGAAACTAGAGGATCATCTTGACTTTTCCTCCCGATGCCTCAGGTCTTCCTCGTTTAAGAATCAGACAAAAGAACCCTCTTGGTCTTTCTCTTCAAAGCAACCTCCAAAGACTTTACTCTTTCCACCAAAGTGAGGATAGCATTCCCAAAGGTCTGTTTGGTTTCCTTGAGTTGCTTCTCTAAGTCATCAATCCGTTCCATTAACTAGGAAGTAGTAGCCTCTTGGCTAGGTGTAGGTGGTTGTTGGTCAGTTGATGGTTGTTCAAAGGTATGCTCCATTGGTTCATGTGCAGGTGAAGGTGTAGGTGAGGGGGATGCAGTGGTAGTTTCAGCAATGGGTGTAGGTGGTGCAGGTTGAGATAGAGGTGGAATAGTTGTGGCTTCGGATGGTATAGGTTATGTTTTAGGTGGTGTTGGTGGTACCACACTAGATGAGGGTTGAGGTTGAATGACAGATGGAGCTTCTTGTCCTGCACTTGGATTAGCAATAGACAACATAGCAGGCAACAAAGGTCTTGGGACTCCTCTAAAACCCCTTTTCATATTTCCAAAAATCTTTTTGGTCAAGGTCACAGCCAGATAAGGGTGTTTGTTTTCAGTTTGTATATCCAAAATCATTTGTAGAAAACGAGGATACATCAAGAACTTTGTTTTGCTTTTTAAGTTTGCCACCATGCCATCAAAAATTAGTTTTGAAAAATTATAAACTCTGCCAGTGGAAAGACAAATCAAGGCAGTAGCAATATTGCTACCAAATTGATCCCATCCACCACTTTTAGAGCTTATACAATGTAAAATATGGTGGACTAAGAATCTCCATTGGGGTGTGAAAAAGCTTTTCCAAAAGGTAAAAGATCCATCAGTAGGATACCCCATATGCCCCATCCCCTCAAAAATCTCATTGTTTGGCAACATGGTAATCCCTGAAGCATCTGCTAATTGAAGCTTATTTCTAATAGATGCCTCAGTGATTGTATACGCAATAGTATCAATAGTTGCATGTAATTCTAGAGTCCCATTAGCAAGAGTTTTGGCAGTAGCAGTCTGCCAAAACTGTTTGACTAGGGAATCATGGATAGTAGGATTAGTAGTTAAAGCATACCTGAGGTTGGAACCTCTTAGAAAATCCACTATCTCTGCAAACCCTGCACTTTCATCAGGTTTGCGCAAAAATCCCACTTGATTATGTTTGTCGCAGTATTTTAATTGAGCCATGAGTTGAAAGTTGCAATAAAAGGTAGTGATGTGGACTGAAAATTACTGGGTTTAGTTACGAGTGAGGTGCTAGATGCTGGTAAAAAGAAAATTGAATATATCCTTTGTTCAGATAAAGAAGATTTTTACTTTGATAAGAGGAGATAGCAATAAAAAGATAAGTATGAAAGAGAAATCAAACAAAACATTTCTTCTTTGTGAAAGAATAACCTTCCCCTAGTTCTCTTTCCATCATAGCATTACAATTCTTCCTGTTGACTTTAGGTGTTTCTTGATCTTTGATTGGTTGCCTAGGAGTTTTTATGTGTGAGACACAACTAGGTTCAACCTCTTTTGATTTTGGAGCAGGCACACCTTTTTCATTTGTTGTTATAGGTGTAGACACATACACTTCTTGAGGTACTTTTGAAATCTCAAATTCAGAATCAACAGAATATTCAGTGGAAGTTCCAATAGATCCTGCACTGTCATTAGATTGACAGGTAGAATGTTCACTGGATCTATCATCTGATACATTTAGTTCAGGCTCTTGAGGTCCCTTTTTACCATAAACATACAAAGACTCATCAATTTCTTCTTGTGGTGTAGGAGTATAATCTCCACTTAAGAGATGTGGAACACCTTTAAAATCATTAGTTTTTATAAATCTACTGTACAAAGGTTTTCCAACTGAGTCCTTTTCTGTACAATTAAAAACAGAATAATTCATTTCTTCCTCATAACTTAGAA
>BQNB010130931.1:0-14377 GCA_026074375.1 Tanacetum coccineum
GTTTTGTATGGCACGTAAAAGATCCCGTGTAGGATTTATCGATAAACTTACACATTGCATTTAATATAAAAAAATAAAGAAACATACCTGCCCGTTGGTAATCGATGGGTTCGGTAAAGATCCAGTGACGGATATCTCGATAAACATACACATCGTCTTTAATATCAAAAAATAAAGAAACAAACCTGCCCATTGGTAATCGATCGGTCCAGTAAAGATCCCGTGTCGGATTTATCGATAAACTTACACATCGTCTTTAATATCAAAAAATAAAGAAACAAATGCGGGTTTCGTAACTAGTATATATATATATGGGGCTAATTATGACTGGATAAATATGATTTAGTGACTGGATGCCACCTCAATAATGACATGGACACATTTTTGACATTAAATTTTGGAATTTTCTAAAAAGTGTAGGCATTGGGAAGGTTTGAACTCATGACCTATGGTTCATATGTAACCTATTTATCCAACTCATCCAACAGCCAATTTGTGTTTTCTAATAAAAAAACAATATTGATATGGTCTAATAACATATGTTATCTATCATACCATGTTTATATGTTTTGATTTTTCAAAATATATTTGAAGATATACTACGTTTAGACATCATTCATATCCAATAGATACATAACTTTTGATCGAGATCTAGAGCACGACTTCTTTTCAAAACCCTAACTTCTGCCTTTTCTTTTATGTTGAATTATATATAACTATACGTAAATACTTTTGTTACAGTTTCATCTGGAGAATTGGGTCGGCATATTGGCAATGGGAGACAGTTTATAATTTGGTTAAACCTACGAGAGATCTTTAAAAGATCATGTCTACGCATTCATGGTTAGCTTCTTTAATTAATTATGGCTAAATATATTGTGAACCATTGTATCATGTATGTATAATTATCAAGGTGATTTGTTGTTGCTAAGGTGCACGAATAGACAATGATAGTATGAGCATATTAGATGCACTCGAGATGGCTGATCAGTTTCTTGGAAACAATATGATATATAAAAGGATTGTTGTGTTTGCCGGAGGGTATGTCTCTTAATTTTAAAGAACAAGTCTATAAGAGAACATGACATACTTGTGTAGATGTACACGTATTTGATGTTTCTTCGTGTTCTATAAGAGAAAAAGTATTGTTATTTTGATTTTTTATAAAGTATATGATTTTAATATTTTTAATTGATTAAAACCACATGTCATCAGTTTCGTTTTAGCTTTGGTTGATTTGAAAAAGTATGTCACCGTTCTTAAGATTTCCGAGGTAATGTTTATCAGTCATGTAGTTTTTTTCATTTTCAATATTTCTTTTAATGAATTGATTAAATAACACATTGCTTATTTTTCTCATGAATAGATAGTGGGCTTGATCGTTATATATTGATCATCGAAATGATATATGCAAATCTTCCTCCTAATGTAAGCTTTTGAAACTTTGATAGCTCTTTTAAGATCTCCATGTTATTCCTAAAACTTATCTCAGGTTGAAAAGTAGATGGATTGAGGCGTTAGTTAGTGCTGCGAATCATAATGACAAGTCACATTCTTCATGTTCCACAAGATCAGTCATCTCTACATGACCACTTATCAAGGTTAATATGGAAGGATAAAACACAAATCACAGTACAATTCTTTACAATTTAATATCTTGGTATAATATGTTTGCAGCACGCAATAGGATATTTGACACCAGGAAAAGTTTAAGGAGCAAAGGCACAGTTAAATGTATATGCACCAAACATTATTGGGAATGATTTAAGCATTCCACAAATTTGGGTTATTGCTGATGTTCCTAATCACGGTGTCAGCACTGTTGAAGATGGTTGGCATGTAAGTTGGATATAAAATATCATTCAGGGTTCTACTATATTTAAGAATTTGCTTATATATAGCTTATGTAATGACATGTTATCCTAATTATGCACAAAGATAATGCCCCAAGACTTTTCATTTACTGGACCATAAGTGCTATGTTTGATTATTAACTTCTCAACATTCTTGGTTTTGTTACTACTACAAGTTTGTAAAAAAAAGTATAACTCTGGTTGCTATAATTTGATATGATTGGGGTTCGTTCAGATCAGTAGTAGAGTTAGCCTTAGAGTTGCATTTGGCCCAATATCAAAATATAATGGAACAATAAGAATCTATTTGCTATGCCTGGGGTTTGTTCAGATCAGTAGTAGAGTTGGCCTTGGAGTTGCATTTGGTCCGGTATCAAAATATAATGGCCAACAATATGAATCTGTCTTTATGATCTGGAAGGTAAATACTTATATCATTTACATACTTGTTGCTTTTTATCTTTGTCATAACTGAACTATCGTTGTAATCTATGTTTGATGTTGATTTTTATAGGACCCGAGGAGCGGGAACAGGTGGTTTTTGCTCATGTGTGATTGGGTGCCCAATTGAAGGTGCGATCAGTCCATCAAAAGTTGCATGTGTTGCGAAACAACTTCACAATATGGGTTGCAGTGAAATCTCACTTGATGATACAATCGGGATTGGTACACCAGGTAATGGGTTTATATACAATTTTCTATTTTTTTGTGAATTTGTAGAGATGAAGATAAACAGTCAATATCAACTCGGGTTCTTGCTGAAGTTGATAAGTGGTTGGAAAGATTTGATTGTCTTGTCTTTCTATGTTCATTGTTTATGTCGTGATCCGAAGACCTCACATATGGGCATCAAGACACCAGCAAGCAGTATAACCTGTAAACAAACATATATATGCTTTAGAACCACTCATGCGGCCATACTGGCAGTTTGGTAAAAAAAAACCTCAGGGTGGGGGTTCAAAACAGATAATTTTATGTGGAACGAAATGGGTCAGCTCGTCTAAACACTCTTTGCCCACACTTTCTATTAATAATCAGTTTTGTATATCATGCTGCTCTCTGTAAACTTACTAATTCTTTACTTAACTTCTGACACTTTTAATTTTAATGGCTTATACAGGTCCAAACAAAAGGACACATGGAAATTCATGGTGTAAGATTTATTGTCTAATTATTAGAAACCAACAGATGATTCAATAAGTTATATAGTTAGAATGGAATGCTTGTCTTACATGTTTCTTTGTGACAGGGGCATGGGATCACAACAAATTATAGCAGTCGCTGAAAACATACCAAAATGTCTGTTTAGGACGGATACAATTGGCAAAAATACGGCCAAAAACAAGTAAAAGGAAGTGAGAATCCAAGAAGTTACTACAAGTGCACGTATCCGAATTGTTCAATGAAGAAAAAACTCAAAACTAATTTAGATGGACAAATTACTGAGATTGTTTATAAGGGTAGTCATAATCATCCTAAACCTCAATCTACTCGAAGATCATCATCGTCTACATCTTCATTGGGTTCGAATAATTTACAAATGAGTAGTCAAATATTGAGTAATCATGAAGTTCATGACTACCCTGATCAGTCTTATGGCTCTCAAGGATCCGGGCCGTATAATTCAGTTGCTACACCTGAAAATTCATCGGTTTCTGTTGGAGATGATGAGTTTGACAGGAGTAGGAGTAGGTCTGGTGGTGATGATCTTGATGCTGATGAAGATGAGCCTCAGGCTAAAAGATGGTAATTTTTTTGTTTCATAAAAGTTTTACTGTTTTATTGATAGTCTTTTTATTTTTGTAACCATTTGCTAATGCTTATGGCACTATTTTGCAGGAAGGCGTTGGAAAATGAAGGGATATCGATGATTGGAGGAACTCGGACAGTGAGAGAACTGAGGGTCATGGTTCAGACCATAAGTGATATTGATATACTTGACGATGGTTATAGATGGAGAAAATACGGGCAAAAGTGGTCAAGGGAAATCCTAATCCAAGGTAAAGAAAGTTCTACTATATTTTCGCTTCATTATATTAAAAGTGTTAAAATCTTGGTTTCTAATTTGAAGTTTGTACTATCGTTTAATCAGGGACGGATCTATTCTTTAAATATGGGGGGCAAGTGCCCCCATGGCTCGTCAAAAAAGTCAAAAATTTAGTGTAATTTTAATCTTTTTTCGAAAGTGCCCCCCACTCGAGATTCAAATTGCCCCCCACTCACGTACTAAAACCCAAATTCAACACTTTAAAATCTTATAAATCCTTATCTCTAACTAAAAATACTCGATTTATCATTTCGATCTTAGTTTTTTCTTCCACATTTTGTTGCCATTGCCAAAATTTTTTTTTTGTGCCCCCCACAAGCCATATTCCTGGGTCCGTCACTGGGTTTAATCTATGCAAGAATTACTATAAATGCACAAGTCTCGGTTGCTCTGTTAGAAAACACTTTGAGCGAGCATCACAAGACATGAGGTCAGTTATAACAACATATGAAGGAAAACACAACCATGATGTCCCAATGGCTCGTGGGTCAGGTCAAAGGTTGCCAACCGGAACCCAAAGGCAACAACGCGCCCACAATGGCAGTTAGACCTATGGCGATCTCTCATTACCAAGCAAACAACCCAATGGTTGATCCAGTTCGTGGATCTAGGTTCGATTTATCATCTGACAGTCACTCACCATTTACATTGGAAATATTGCAAAGTCTTGGAAGTTTCAAATTCTCAAGATTTGAGAATGCACTTAAGTCGAACCACATTGATCAGCAACATGATTCAGAACGCGAGTTTTCTGAAACGAAAGAAGAGCCGCGAGATGACATGTTCTTGGAGTCGTTGCTATTTTAAAGAACTTCTCCAAAGAAGGGTTAATTATCAGCTTATCACACTTTGATACTTATAATAATATACAGGAAATATTCTTTTGTTGTTAAAAGTGATTTCTGTTTCTTGATATGGATGGAATGAGTGACCAGATAATAAAAACAAGTTGTATATAGGTATAGGTTTCTAATCATTTCTTATTTAATAATTAACAATCTTAAAAGTTTTTATCTTTTATTCATTTACTACATTAAGATTTTTAAATATACAACATAAATAAAAAAATGGTCTTAATTTGTAATCCCATGCAACTAAACGTTTATGTTCAACATTATACATTTCTAACATAAATGTACTTAATACTCATAAACAAAAAACATAAATATTAACAAAAAAGACAATCAACTTTTACTTACGTAACAATCTAATAAATTATTCATCGTAAACTTTTTTTACTTACATAATTCATTTACACTTACATGTTCGTGGAATGGACATTGACTATTAACTCTATTATAAAAAAGTACACTAAAGCCAAGTCTATGTTGTTTGACAAAGTTGGAGACTTTTGGTAACCTGTGCACGATTTTATAACGTAACAAAAAACTAAAAAGCCAATTCACTTTTACTAACGTTACAATCTACTAAATTATTTAACACAAACATTTTATACTTACATAATTAATTTACTCTTTCGTGCTCAATGAATGGACATTGCTTATTAACTTAATTATCAATCAAAAACATCATTAGCCTATTAAATCACATAAAAGTCGGACACCAACATGCATCGATAACCAAAGACTACAATACATAAACTAAGCCATGTTTTTCGAAATAACAACAGATAATGTAAAACCGTTTAACAATTTTAAAAAAATCAAAAACGTTGTCTCAGACATCCGACACTCACACCCTTAAACTAACAAAGAAAACCACATAAACTTCGAAACAAACCCGCCCATCGGGCGGGTTACGTAACTAGTATATATATATATATATATATATATATATATATATATACGTTCCATATTTGATAAATAAAGTTTGTTATATAAAAAAAATCGTAAATAGGTAAAAGTTCAAGGTCGTTTTAGTAACTTTTTGTATACTTTGAGGGTGCGTTTTGTAAATTTTTTATTTTTTTATTTCTCTTTTTACATAGAGAAAGGTGAACTTTTTATTTTTTTAATATTAAATATTAAACAGCATACTGATGTTTAATATAAACAAGGTTCGCAACTCGCGCGCTGTCGTGGACCGCGCGAGACTACTTTCGTAATGGATCGATAACGCCAATTACTATTTGTCGGTCGTTAGGACTCACCTTGCAATGATACGATAACCTCAAAGACTATTTTCGCAAATAATTTAAATATATATATTAAACTTCAACATTTTTTATAAAATTGTTTGCGATGTCAGAAGCGTTGCAATATTGGGCTTATTTTGTTCGCAATTCGACGATATTTTCAATGATATATTTTTTTCCGAATGAATCGATAGATATGCGTTTCATATTTGATAAATAATACTAGATAAATCAAATGTTTCCTCTAATCCTTTCTAACCATAACAATATTGTTAGAATAAGGGGATGTTTGTTTTGGCTTATATGTGGACTTACAAGTTTATTTGATTTCGGCTTATATAACATAAACCTCAATTGTATGGCTTATATTGAGACTTATAGGCTTATATAAGTTTATCATGTCGTAATAAACTTATATAAGCTCACAAGTCTCAAAATAAGCCGGAAAACTAGGACTTATGTTATATAAGCCGAAATCAAATAAGCTCATAAGCACACATATAAGCCGAAACAAACACCCCTTAAGGTAACACACGTGTACCCGTGTATAGTCACGGGCGGAAAATAGTTATAATAGATATATTGTGGTTTAGTGTTTAACGTTTGACGTTTACAACTCTTCGTCATCATCCAAGATGATAACAACATCATACCAGTTTCACTTTAACAAAATGGGATTGAAATATAGATCGAGATTGAGAACATGATTGTGATGAATTTGTAGAAAAAATAATGAATATTGGGTCATTTTAGAAAGAACATTAATTTTAGAAATAAGAACTATTGTTAAGGCAACTATTTGAAAAACGGTTTCTAAAATCATCTTATGTATAAATGTTGAGTCCCTATGTATACGTGTTGAGTCTTAAAGATACCGTGTTCATTCTAATCCTTTAGAGTTGTGACCATTAATACAACAAAACCAAAAGACCATAAAACGCAAACAACCAAACAATTGGGACACAATAGAATAACAATTACATTTCCTTATTAATTGAGGATAGTTAATTACATTTTATTTTAAATAAGTGTTTTAAGCGATTTTAGCAGTTTTTATGTAATAAAAACACCTTATAATGGCTCGTAATGCGACTGTTGGGATCTGTTATCTAACAACATATATCAACACGTAATATACGCAACGGATATGCTCCCAAAGTGATGCATATGATGTAACTAATTAACATAAAACAATAACCGAATTACTAACCTTTTCGTTCTTGCTTCGAGCAACTAACAAAAGCAATGAACACTCTTGTGTTCTTGAGAAACTCACGAAACTCAATCAAATCACCAAAGAAGGTGATCTCTATAGTTATAGTCCACACTACACGTAATCAATGTCACCCGAATGATAGTTCTTGATCACGATACGCAAAACAAAACCCGTGTTCTTATTTTAGCCTTAAGTAGACGAAACCCTAAGTGAGAGGGTCGACCAATCAATTTTTGGGAGGAAAAAAAGAGCCATAGTCTAAAATGTGATACCATAAGCCTTGTAGTGTTATTAGGGCTTTTCCAATCTTTATACAATTGCTTATGGATCAAGTAATCTTCTTTGTTTCTTTTTTCTCCAAACATTATCAATATGGACCCCCATAGTTGATTTTTGACTTAGATAATTATTGTGTACATTACATACTAATTAAAAGGTCTAATGTTAATTATTCGTCAAACGAACTAACTAACGACCGTTAAGTATTATCGTTAGATTATTATTAATATATATATATATATATATTATATATATATATATATAAATAATATTATATAATATATAAATATAAATATATATACTATAATATATATATATATATATATGGTAGCGTTATTGTGGTGAACACTTTAAAGTAGAAAATAATAGGCACAGTTGTGAGTTATTAGATCAACCATTATAGATCATAATTAATTATAACTAAATAAATAGCTTATAATGGCAATTTTGTAATTAAGTTAAACACAATACCCTTTCTAAATGTCACATATTAAATGTCGAATTTGAAATCACATGAAATGGTCAAAAGATATACATTGACTATTAAATGCAGAATTTGATCGCATTAATTGGTCAAAAATACACATTGACCAACTATGACTTTATATAAGTGACACATTATTAGTGACAAATTTTTTTATTTTATTTGTTTTTTTATATTAGTGACACATTATTAGTGACATATTTTATATATATATTTTCTATATATTAGTGACACATTTTTTTAGAATATTGTTTTTATATAATAGTGACACATACTTTTTATATATTAGTGACACATATTTTTTATTTGTTTTTTTATATACTGGTGACACATTTTTAATGACACGTTTATTTTTTTAATTAGTTTTCTATATATAAGTGACATATTTATTTATTTATTTGTTTTTTATATAATAGTGACACGATAACATTGATGCGTTACCTAAGAAGTAAAATACAAATATAGAGTATAAATCAATTGATAGAAACTTTCAGTGTTTTCATGTGTATCAAAATTAATGCAATGTGACGTTTTAAGCACAAATAATTATGCCAAAAGTAACTGACATTGCATTAATGCAATTTCATGTGCATTAAATCGTTTTCATTAGGTATAAATCATTAATGACACAAAAACTTTTAGTGATTAATAAATGTGACGTTTTATTAGGTATAAATGATATGAAAATAGTCTAAAATGCCATTTTAGTGTTTTTATTTTTTATTTAAGAACTACATTCAAAAAATCTACATGTCATGATTTTATTTGTGCCTATTGTAGTCTACTTTAAACTGTTTACCACATGAACGCAAATCTATATATATATAGACATCCACATAAGATTTACAAAGACAAATCCACACAATGATGTGTCATGAAAACTATTGGTAATATCTCTCATCCTTTTTATTCTTTTCATATATATGCATCCACAAATCAACTTACACATCATTTTGTGGATTTTCTTTTGTAAAACTTATGTGGATGTAGCATTCCTCATATATATATATATATATATATATAATAAAAAATTTGACGTTTTATCACTTTTTTTTCCCTTCTCTTAGCGGAGATCTACCTGGAAGCAGTCTCGTTACCTGCTGGTTTTCCCAAGAATAGAGGCCTGTCTATATTTCATCTCCCCCGTGCTTGACAGGATAACACATATCGTTGTTGTACCACCGGTCTAAGGTTGTCGCATCGTGTCGTTATAAATAAAGCCACAAATGAACAACATGAATTGTTGAAACCGAAAATGAAAAATAGGGTTGACTTCTGGCTATAAATACCTCTCAAATCCCCCTTGTTCTCCTCTTGTTGTTTCTCTGCAAAACGAAAACGAGAATATCTCTCAAACTTAAACTCATGAATCACATAAACAAATTTAATCAATCAAACACATACATAATTCACAATTAAAAAAAGAATTAATTAATTTGGTGCTGAATAAACAATAATATTAGCAGCAGCTATGGATATACGTTTTCCACACTCCAGCAGAAGTGACCAAAGTCCGGCTTGTCCAATTCGGAATTCTCAGTCAGGACGAAATCGTAACTTTCAATTATCACTAGTTTTTTTATATCATTGGCTGTGTTGTTAACATATAATTTATATATTGTTATTGTTATTGTTGTTGTTGCAGAGACAAATGTCTGTTGTGCATATAGAACATGGCGAAACAACGGAACGAGGGAAGCCGAAAGTAGCGGGACTTAGTGACCCTCGGCTAGGGATAATTGATAGGAAGATGAAATGTGAGACATGTATGGCTAATATGGCTGAATGTCCTGGTCATTTTGGACATCTTGAGCTTGCTAAACCTATGTTTCATATTGGTTTTATTAAGACTGTCCTTAGTATTATGTGTTGCGTTTGCTTCAATTGCTCCAAGATCCTCGCTGATGAGGTGTACTTTAAGAAAAGTGCAATTATTACACTCTTCCTCAAGTATCATCGTTTTATAGAATAATTTTAACATGCAGATAGTAATATGTTGCTTTGTGTTATTATCGAGTACAATGGCTCTATATGTCTATTTTTCTTCGGCTGGTCGTTGATTGTACTGATTGGCTGCGAGTTAGATATGGACATAGAGGATAGTGAAATTAGTTGTCGGAACTGTGATGGGAAATCTAGCTCATACCTTATTTGGGATGAGCCACTTTGATATAATTTGTCATGTTAAGTTTCTGTCGCATCACTCTAGTAGCCAACAACCGGGTTATATTTGTTGTATAATTAGGTATAATTGTGTCTTGTTGGACTGCTGATGTGAGGACTAGTGCATGTTGTGAAATGGCGTTGTGCTTGATTTTTTACGTATTCTGTTATCATCATTAATAGCTATCCTTTAGATTAGCGCACATGTGAATAAATTTTTACTTTCTAATAATGAATTTATTTATTTCAGTTTTGCGGGTTTCGTTATAAATGCGAAGGAAAAAGTTATCAAAAGCCAAGCGCTGCGCACACACTATTTTTGGCATCTTTTATATTAATTACGAGTTAATAACTTACTAAGATAAATGATTTTATTAAAAAAAATTGTCTGGCCGTTTATTCTTTTCAAAATCCATACTTCCGTTTTAGACTTGTTGGGATCATTTATAACTTGTTGATACCACGTGGATCTCAAGAGCGTTGATAGCTTCTTAAGCTGTTTTTTTTAATCAGTCTGTGCTTTCTTTAAGATACTTTAAAGCTGTGTTCTTTTACTATTTCTTTCGCTACTTTTAAACTTCTAACTTTTTGGTACCTTCGTTTGTGCAAAGCTTGTCTTGTACATAAGAAGAATTTTCACATGTCTTGTCATTGTGTCTATATCTTCAGGAGGACCATAAATTCAAGCAAGCCCAAAAAACAGACTCAGGAAGATTTTAGAAGCTTGCAAGAGTAAAACTAAATGTGAAGGCGGTGACGAAATTGATTCCCAAAACCAGGACGGCGATGAGCTAGTTAAGAAGAGCCTAGGGGGTTGTGGGGCCCAACAGCCAAAGATTACTATTGAAGGTATGAAAATGGTTGCAGAATACAAGCTACAAAAGAAGAAAAATGATGAGTCGGAGCAGCTGCCTGAGCCGGCCGAAAGAAAGCAACAGCTTTCTGCAGAAAGAGTATCATCCTGGAACTCCTTGCATTTCTTTTTAAATATATACCTGTTGCGCTTCTTTCTTGGTAATCGCTAAGAAGCGTCAATGTTCTCCAGGTTCTGAGTGTATTAAGGCGGATAAGTGATGAAGACTGCATGTTGTTGGGGTTGAACCCCAAATATGCTCGTCCAGATTGGATGATCCTGCAAGTCCTTCCGATACCACCACCTCCGGTTAGACCATCTGTTATGATGGATACTTCTGCTCGGAGTGAGGCAAGTTCCTCGATTATGTTCTTTGGACGTGCTGATTTGGGCTGCCCATATGAGTTGACACTCCTACCAAAATTGAAAGGCAAAACATAAGTTTTTTTTAATGAATGGGGGAATAAAGGAAGTCTTCTCACATATTTTTGTGTGTGTGCGTGTAGTGTTTTGTATAACTTACAAAACGGGTGGATCAAGCAGGTTGGGTATAGTGTCGTACAAAGTACAAACTATCTTTTCCTATGGGCTTAAAATGGGTCAGGCCAAGTCTTACTCAGAATTTAATAATTAATTTAAGTGTTACAAATGTTTGCAGAAGTTTTTCATTACAACATTAAATGAAGTTTCTGAACAACACGGTTAGTAGGTTGTATGCAATAGAAATATGCGCTCCGCGACATTCAATCGTTTTGAACCGTTTTCTTTTTAGCTATCGCTGTTACCCCTAGTAGAGATTAAACAAAACCCGAATAAACCTACCTGTTGTTAAAGTGACCACCTCTAGGTGAGTACATGAGAAGGGTTTTACTCTGTGAGCTTCATCTCACTTTTGTAATCTACTCATTTCTGGGACAGGATGACTTAACTCATCAACTGGCCATGATAATCAGACACAACGAGAACCTTAGAAAGCAAGAAAGAAATGGAGCTCCTGCTCACATAATTTCTGAATTTGCCCAGTTACTGCAGTTTCATGTTGCTACGTATTTTGACAATGAGCTTCCGGGTCAGCCAAGGGTATAAACATGCTTTCATTCATCAATTATAAACAAATTATTGTATTGTATATTCTCTGCTCATAGGATTCTATCCCTCAGGCTACACAACGTTCAGGCCGTCCTATCAAATCCATTTGTAGTAGGCTCAAGGCAAAAGAGGGGAGGATTAGAGGCAACCTGATGGGGAAGCGTGTTGACTTTTCAGCACGTACAGTCATCACCCCAGATCCAACTATTAATATTGATCAACTAGGAGTGCCATGGAGTATTGCTCTTAATTTAACGTATCCTGAGACGGTCACTCCTTACAACATAGAAAGGTGTGCACACATTATGGGATATAATTCTTTCTAGATCTTTGTTTCATATGATTCTTGGTTGTTAAACTTCCATTTTTCATATCTTATCAGGCTGAAGGAGCTTGTTGAGTATGATCCTCATCCACCCCCTGGTAAAACCGGAGCCAAATATATTACAGTATCAGGGAAGATGGTCAAAGGCTTGACCTTCGTTACTTGAAGAAAAGCAGTGATCATCATCTGGAGTTCGGATATAAGGCATGTTACTTCGTCGTATATTAGTGTCGTAATTTTTAAAAATTGGTATCCTGATGTTAACTTGCAGTCCTTGTTACTCATGTTATTTTAAAGGTGGAGCGACACTTGAATGATGGAGATTTTGTGCTTTTTAACCGACAACCAAGTCTGCATAAGATGTCCATAATGGGGCATAGGATTATGATCATGCCATACTCCACCTTCCGGTTGAATTTATCCGTCACTTCACCTTATAATGCTGATTTCGATGGAGATGAGATGAACATGCACGTACTCCAATCTTTTGAAACAAGAGCAGAAGTTTTAGAGCTGATGATGGTACCCAAATGCGTTGTCTCGCCTCAAGCAAATCGTCCTGTTATGGGAATTGTGCAAGATACACTCTTGGGTTGCCGTAAAGTCACCAAGAGAGACACCTTCATTGAGAAGGTGACACTTGATAGCTTGTGCATACTCATTTTCTGTTGCATGGGGGTGTTTGGATTGAGGGTATGGGTTTAATAGTGTCTGGGTATGTATGTGGATTTGATAGAAAGGGGTTCATGCTCCCCACCTAAAGGGTTGGGTTTCATCTAATCTATATCCATTCCTATCTCAAATTGTCAAACTCATTCCCATAGCAAACCAGACGTCACCTAGTTGAGATCATCTTTTCGTGATATAGTATATGAGTTAATCCTTTCTATATATGCAGGATGTTTTCATGAACATATTGATGTGGTGGGAGGACTTTGATGGAAAAGTACCAACACCTACCATATTAAAACCTAGACCTTTATGGACAGGAAAACAGGTGTTCAACCTCATTATTCCAAAGCAGATTAATCTTATTAGAACAGCTGCTTGGCATTCAGAAACAGAAAGTGGACATTTAACGCCTGGTGACACTCAAGTTCGAATAGAGAAAGGAGAGGTTATCACTGGTACTCTTTGTAAAAAAACTCTTGGTGCCTCTACGGGGAGTCTTATACATGTCGTCTGGTTTGTTTTCCGGACTGCTATCATGTTTTATACGGTAATTGGTCTGGCTTTCCTGTAATCTGATGGTTATAATTTTTCAGGGTGGAGGTTGGTCCAGATGCTGCTCGCAAATTTCTTGGACATACCCAATGGCTTGTCAATTACTGGCTTTTGCAACAAGGTTTCAGCATTGGCATTGGGGACACAATTGCTGATGCATCTACTATGGAAACAATCAATGATACTATTTCCAAAGCCAAGAATGAGGTAAAAGAGCTTATTAGGGCTGCCCAAGATAAACAATTGGAGCCAGAGCCCGGTCGAACGATGATGGAGTCCTTTGAAAACAGAGTCAATCAGGTACGTGGTTATACTCTTATGTTCATGAAAGGTTCATATATTGTAGATGTAGCAATTTTAAGTGATTAATGTATTAAGGGGTTAGTTTGGCTGTGTTCTATCTCAAACGGGTCAAATTAAAAATGTTTAGCTAAGTGGTCGAATGAGTTGCAAGTCAGCTAAACTTTATATTTAGTTTATAAAACCTTCTAAATCGGCTAAACAATATCAGATCATCATTGTAGGATGTTAATCGTAATTAGCGCATTAATGATTTATTTGAAGTGGAGACAAGATGTTCGGGTCAACCGACCCATCCCATTTTGACCCATATTAGGTGACTATTTTAATCTGTTGCCCGACCCTACCCATTTTGACGCCACTCATATATTGATAGGTCCATTGACATGCTGTTCTTTCAGGTGCTGAACAAGGCTCGTGATGACGCAGGAAGTAGCGCTCAGAAAAGT